>JAANDG010000536.1:0-101939 GCA_036852015.1 Pelodera strongyloides
GGATAGGTTCATCTCAAATCACGCCTCTTTTTATTGTCTTTATGATAATAGCACAAATATCATTCACAGAAAATAAATCAATCACAGAACAATACAACTCGGAGAAGAAGCTTCCTTTATTGGAAGCTAGTTGATCGGAAGCCAAAATCTAAACTCAAAAACTAATACCGTGCACAGATCAAGCGGGCTAATGGCAATTAGCCAAGTTACAAACTACACTCGGCAGGTCATTATTTTCCACGGTGAGTATCATTTAATTGGCTCTTGGCTAATTGCCATTAGCCCGCGCGATCTGTCTACGGTATTAGTTTTTGAGTTTAGATTTTGGCTTCCGATCAACTAGCTTCCAATAAAGGAAGCTTCTTCTTGGAGGCGTATTGTTCGGTGGTTGATTTAATTTTCATTGTGCATGATATTTGCGCTATTATCAATAAAAACAATAAAAAGAGAGGTGATTTGATAATAATAAAGGTTTATTGATTACATAAATAACATATAATCAAAAGGCACCCTAAGACGGCAATGCGTATAAAAACATCCCATACTGACAAGGGGCCATGGTATATACGTAATACATATTTGATCTTCAATTTGAGATGAACCTATCCCTTTAAGCTAGTTAAGGAAAGGAATTAAGGACAAGAAAGGCGCACAGTTAGCTCAGGAAAATATAAGTTTAAAAAAGTCCAACCTTATTATCAGAGGTGGTACGCCTTCTTTCACGAACGGACTTCTGTTGCGAGTCATCATCGAAGAGATCATTACTCGCAGTGTCCACGCGGTCCTGATTTTTATTTTTTATTTTAGAGCGATATTGCACGTGGTTTGTGAAACGTACACTTCACACCTGCACATGGATTCTATGAAACTGGCGCAGATGGCCACAGAAAATTAGCATATAATACATGCGTATATACATTTCAAAGCCAAAAATTAGAGTGATATTTCTGTCCAGAAACTGGGTATGTTCCCCCAAGGAAACTCTTGAATGGAATCAAGAAACTCTTTCTATAAATAACTTACGACGGAAGATCCACTGTCCGCGATAAGCTGGGGTTGTGCTGAGGTGCCGTCGTCATCATTCTCTTCCTCTTCCTAAATAAATAGGTGCATTAAAGGAAAATAACACGTGGTTCATCGCATTATATGCCAATATAAGTGATATAACACGCGCTTAGATGAGTCGCAGTCACTCCAAATTCGGCATTTTGCTGTGATTACAAGAGAGAATTTCGAAACTCTAGTAGAGACTACCGCGGGATTATGAATCGTATGAAGATATACACCTGCTTCCCCATCTACTTTATGCAAATTACATCGGAACATATCTACATCTATTTTTTTCGTAGTAGTGTAAAAACGACGAGTGAAGTTGTAACGACAGCGAACCATGTATACCAGAAACGTGCTAGAAAGCAAATAATGTAGAATGCAGCCAAATACACCGCATGTTGTATACGCTACGTAACTAAAATTGTACTTTATATTCAATGTTGAATCTGAAATAGTGTAGGAGGACAATTGAAAATGAATGAAAACAACTCACATCCTCGTCCGGCTCGCAGTCAATCTCATCTCTCCGGCAAACAGGAATCTGCAAAATAACGCTTTTGATGAAACCGCGCGAAAAAACCAGGACCCGCCCCTTTATGTGCGCGAGGGTGTGCCGAGGGGTGGCAAAAGTGTGCCATAAGAGCGCCCCTCGTGCGCCACTGCCATCTTGACCATCTTGACGCATTGCAATTCATGCCCTGCGTTGCACTCGAGCATGTTGTGGCAGCATCTTTAGACTCTTTAGCAACAAAAGCGCCTGGTTGGACTACAACAGTTATCGTTTCAACCACAGACCAGACAAGGTATTTCCACACTAGGAAGAAATCAGAGGCCGTATTCACCAACACATAGGGAACCTCCCTAGGCTCACGAGCACTCCGAATATATTCTGTTCTCGCACTCTCTACGCGCTCTTTAGCTCCCTGGGGAGGCGAGGGATCGCTGCGTGTTGGTGAATACTGCCTCAGAGAACAAAATACATCTGTAAAGTTTGCTTGACAAACGTGAGGAGGATATCTCACCTGGTTCATGATGTTAGTAATCCCGGGGGTCACATCCTTGATGGCAATCTCGTCCTTCTTTCCCTCATCTTTAGCGGTAGCACCTCCATTCCCGCCACCGAAGAGTTGTTTTCGGGGGATAGCATGATCAGCTGGTTCACTGGCTGGAAACAAGCGAAATTAGGAAGACTAAGGGAATTCCAACAACCACGACGACAATTTTCAGCAATAAACTCTCGGACAAAAAGAAAACTGGAAGGCGGCGCGCTTCAGAGCATACTAGCATACTGCCGCGTCTAGGTGCGAAGGAATTGCCCACTTTTAGCGCCATCTCGGAATTAATTGTTTAAAGTGAAATACCGGCCGGTTTTTGAAACACATCGTGGTCAAACTAAATTCTTACGTATTTATGCTGACTTGCTCGATTTTTATTATAGTTTGTTTATTTGCATAAGCTGCACGAGACTGCTACTACTCGTGTTTCAAAAACCGGTTGGCATTTCGCTTTAACTGCCGCTCCATTGGTGCACTCCCCCAGTTTCACAATTAAACATTCGCTTCATAAGTGATCGGAAAACGAAATAATTAGCAAATTTACCACAACGCTTTCGGCAACCGCGAACAGCCATATTTTCTCCGCCAACCTTCGACCCATTCGACACTATACCGGAAGCTGAAAGTGTTTAACTTCCAAGTCTCCTAGCAAAACCTGCATGCTCCGAATTACTTTTCTCAGGTAGCAAAAAAAAAACAAGCAACATCGTTGTGAAAACAAATAAAATATTCACCCTTGAATAAAGGTGCACGCTCTTGAAGCGTAAAAATTAGTGAATTAGTCTATGAATATTGAGAAATGCATAATTTATCTCACACTAGCGCAGAAAAGTCCGAGTATCCATAATTTATTGTTAATTAGCTGTTCCACAGACCTTGTTCACACGCTTTAGTGGCTGAATCAGCCTCTTGTAGCGCTACGACCATTTTCGTACTAAGTGTGTTGAGGTTTTTCTTGTAAACCGCTTCGTCCTGTGCCCGGTCACTTTTGATCTTCTCAACGACAGTCATTGCTTGCTCCTAGAAAGTATTACTAAAAGTACTGTAAGCGAACATGAGTTTTAGAAGGAATATCTGAATTTTATAGATACACAACGAGAAGAAGTAGACGGCTATACGAAAGCAAAAGTACGGTAAACGAAATTTTTTTATAAAATAACACGAATAAGTAGAGTTTTGGTTTTTTTAGGTACGCATGAGCAAGATAAAGATGTGCTAAAGAATAATGTGCACTAATGATTTAAATATTAACATGTCATACCTTATATTCCTCAGACTTTTCCGGGTCAGTGAGAAGCGCGTACTTAAGTTTCCATCTAAATATCAGAAGTTGCACTCGAAAGGCTTGCTAATTTTCCTTGCGCATACGCATAAAGATAACGCCTGGTATGGAATATGGGGTTGAAGGGTGCTCCCCGCCCTAAGGTAAAACAAAGATTCCATGTTTTTTTTTTTGAAAGCAGCACTTCAGTGGTAATTATGGTGTATACTGTAGCGGAGCACTACATAATGAAAGGAACTGAGCGATTTACCCCAACCTAGGAACTGGGTTAGCCCACTTGGTGACGCTCAAGTTTTCTTTTGGGCCATCCTATTTGGTCACCATTTCATGACCTTCTGGTAATAAAGTCTCATCAGTAACTGTCATACGCTGCTCGCGTACGATCACGAAAAACCATTTCATGACCTTCTAGCTCACAGATTAAAAAAATCACATGGTGGCGGGACAGCATCATTTTTTCTGTGGTTTCGGCAATTAATTCGTTTTCAGGTGTCTTTTGCATATGCTAATGAAGTCTAGGACATATTGCGAAAGTCGGTAGTTATACAGTCTAATCAACGGCTCGTCCCAGCTACAAGAGTACCGTTGTCATACTAAATGCGAAATTACAAATGAGAAAGCAATATGAAACTGACTTTGTCTCTCTGTTTTCCGTATCTCTCAATTCTATCCGTCCTTTGTATGCCTTCTCAAGATACATGTTGAGCTCGTTGTTCAACTCCAGAGCATTCATCGAAGACAGTTTCAGCTTTTCTAAAAGATATTATGAAGCATCGATTAAGTCGCATGCAAGTTATTGTCACAAAATCTGCAGAAAAAAAATAAATAAAATAAGGTTCGTTGTTGTCAACATACCTAGTAGTCTCTGTGTATTCGGTTGCGTACGTCCGCTAGTTGCCAGCCTCCTGGAAAAGAGTAAAAAAAATCATTAAAGGAATGATAACCGCAAAGAGCAGGAAGAGAGAGAGAATGAACGATAAAAGAGAAAGGAGAGAGAGAGAGAGAGAGAGACAGTAAAAGTATCGCAGGTATCAGATACTACTTACATAAGACCCTCCTTCTCCTGCGCCATTTTCGAAATCGTATTCTTCTGTTCCCTTATGCGACTGTTTGACTTCTCGAATGCGGTTTTCCATTGTTCTCGCAACTCTAAAATGCTCATATATAAGGGACGGAACGAAGACATAATAAGGCTCACGAGCCTTGCGCCGCGCGCCGCATTTGTGATAGATAAATGACTTTAAAGCGAAACACCGGCCGGTTTTTGAAACGCATCTTGGACGATTGTATTCTTATATATTTATACGAAGTGGGGTCTAATTGGAGTCTATTTGTTATGCTAAATCATGCTCATTTACATATGACGCATAAGAGTGTTGGTGTACTCGATGCGGTACAGAAACCGGCCGGTATTTCGCTACGTAGTCCAGAGCACTTGCAATGCATCCTAAGGAAGACATTCCCGCGATTCCTGAAGTGGTAATTTAATGCGTCGTAACAGACGGGGTGTTGAATAGCAAAAACATTCTCAAACGACACGCAGTATCGCCCAATTATTTGCATATTTTATAAAGAATTTAGCACACAAGCAATGTTGACGGCAGAATTTCTATTTGCTCAATTTTTTGTTTTGACTCAAAAAAAACTTGCCGATGAACTCAGCCTCTCGATCTTCTTGTTGCTTTTTCATCCTGTCGAGTTCTTGCCGGATCCTAAATTAGTAGTTTCAGTAGCTCCATACAGTTCCTAGGGTAATGCGCTCAAATAAGAACGAACAGGACAAACATGAAATAGAAGTCTTAAACGAGAATACGGAATCCTTGAATGAAAATGTGAATACCCGTAGAAAAGAAATACTTACGTTTCATTTTCCCCCTTCAAGCCAGCATCTACAGTGGAGGCTGTGACAGCAGCGGAACGCAGTTGGGTGGAGAGTCTGAACAAAAAAAAAACGATACTATAATTCATTTAGTGCTTTCACAGCGGATTATTTCGGTTGGTTGCTCAAGGTTCAGCACCCATATTGTGACATGTTGCTGCATGGTGGCGCTCCAAAGAACCATGTACACATTTCATCCTCGGATTCAGACCTAGCGCATTTAATAAAGAAATAAGGAAAATGTGGATAGCCCGCCCGCGGTCCTTTGACAAATACCTCGCATGAGCCTGCCTGTTGCACTGTTGCACTGTTGGAACAAGCGAGCGCTCACCGCGCGCACGCCTAAAGCAGGTATCGCGCATCGATGGCACTCGCTTACTGACGCCATTGGTGCACCTCCAGCAACAACTATCGCGCGCGTGCCTAGTGCACAGCTGTCGCACACCTCCCGCACCCAGCACAACTTATGTCACACACCTCGCGCACAATTTACAAACACGTGCACATCTTATAACAGCTCACTCGCGAATGGCACACACATGTTGGGCCTGCACACCCGGGGCACACATCTATCTCGCTCGCACGACGCGCACTCTGTCGCACACCTTTCGCGCGTGTGCGATTACGGCGCGCCGGCCGCACGTCTGACTACGTACACTATGCGGGTCTGGTTATCTCGCACCAGGCTTTCCTTGTAGTGACAAAATCCGGATTTTATTCACTCAGAACTTATGAGCACAAAAAATATACCACAGCTGAATCATTCTATCAAAACATGAAAAGCAAGCTAAATGCAAATTTATAACAAAGAAGAGCTTTACAAAAACTAACCGTTCAAGTTGGGCGGTTAATTCGCTCAGCTTTCGCGCGTTTTCCGCCAATTCGTTCTCTAAACGAGAGGTCTCAGCCCCTTTGGTGACCAATTGAGACGTCGTAGCAGTCAACCTCCTGGACAATGAATCAATTTGCGCTGAAAAAAAAAAGAATATTAGTCGCGTGACTACTGTAAATTCCTCCAGTAAGTTGAATAAAAATAATCCACAGTCACAATGAGACAAAGTTAAATGCGCTCCGTCATTAATATTTGTTCATGCAAGATTTAGGTGACGACTTTTTTCCAATTAAGAGCAGTATCGAACTAGTTTATCTAGCTCCTTTACGGAAGAACTCGATGAAAAACGTACATTGATATCGAGCGGGAACTGGCAGAAGGGCACCGTGACCAAACTGTAAACATGAGCATGATAGCTAATGCTGAATGGAACATATATGGGAATAAGGTCATGCATCATTTTGGTCCTTCGTCAGTATACGTGCGTTGTGAAGCGCCGTATCTTAGTGTTCCTATTGGTCGTCTTAGTTTCTTTGGCCATGCATGCCCTTCTCTTTTGATTCTTTATTTCCTACCAATCAACCATATTAATTAAAATAGCCATTCTTTCAGTGGATGTAAAACATGTCTATAACAAAAAAAAACTCACTAGAGTATCCAGCTCTACACCAAATTGCTGTAATTGAGCTGCCCCGTCCCTCACTTTGGAAATTAGTACATCAATATTTCCAATTGCTTGAATCAGCATATTCAGGTTAACATCAGTGGGTGTCTTGATGTACTGAAAACAGAGGAATACATACACTATGCACACCCGTACTTTGCCTGATAAACCATATAATAACGGTAAGAAATGACGACGCAGAGAGAGAAATTATAACGCCGTTCAGGAGTGGAAACAATTCTAAGAGGAGCATTGACACCAGCTGTACATAGGAAGTAGGCGTACCCATTTGGTGACGGTTCAGTGGGGTTTTTGTCGTGGGCCTGAACGTTTTGCGACGAACCCGTGAACATGTGGGCCATGTTTCATCGAAAACCTTCACCAAATGGTCACTAAACACAACCGAGCTGTGTCGACTTTTTTTTGTGGGTTTGGCAAACAGAGAAGCATGCTAATTGGGGAATCGTAGTGCTTCGTTTTGCAGAAAGAGAATTGAACTCACATATGTGCCACGAGAGAGAACGTTCTTAATGGGCAGGTCTATTAGTGGCACTCTTCTGTCCATGGCATCGACGGCACCTCGGAACGATTTGAGGGCCTTCTGCATCGTCAGAGCGGCACTCTTCTGCAAGGACCAATTTAAAGCTATATAACGGCCGGTTGCGCCGTTTCTGAAACTTATCTTCAGCTTCTGCATTCTCATATATGTATGGAATATGCAGATTAATTTAAGCGGCCTAATAATCGCAAAGTAATTTGCATAAAAATACAGCGATAATTCTTAAAGCAATGCAGCTTGTACATTGTTCAACACCTCGTATACATACGCATAACTGAAAGGAACGTGGTAACACGACTGGGTACAGGCAGTAGGAAAAGCGTGAGGAAAAGTGCTTAATGTGTTCCAATGAGATAAGTAAATACAGCTCATCAAGTGAATTTGGTTAAAAAGAAATACTATAGAAAGAGCCAACCTTTCTGTCTACAGTTTCCCGGTTATCGGAGAGTATTGCGTAGGCTTCGCGCACGACAATACACATACAGTTGGAAAAGAACTGCGGGGCAAGTGACACGGCTCGGCCACGCCGTGTCATCTAAAATTGCTTTATTTAGTAAGGTGACCAAAACAGAAGTGACACATGACACATGACTAAAATTGACACAGGACAGTAATGACACATGGCGTTGTTCTTTTTGCGCATACTGTACCACATACCGTATTGCTGAGTGAATCGGCGAAGGTGTTAAAGAAGAATAAACCACGATTTTTCTATAACATGTCATGCGAGGCTGTACATGTTTTTAGTGAGCCAACAAATAACAGAATTTAAGCTAAAAATATTATTACCTGTCCCACATTTTGGTCCAAAGTTTGTTGCAAGTTTGGAGGCGGATTGTTCATTTTCCTGCAATATACGTCAAAATTAAAGTAATTGACGATATTTAAAAAAATCCACGGGTTAGTCCAAAAAATCCAAAGGAAGACACGAATGGTTAGTTAACATTACATCACACCGCGCGATACATGAAGTGCGCAGTATCGGTGCCAAACTAATGTTGTGTGAAAGGTATACTGTATGTGTTGGTACACATAATGGTTAGTTAACATTACATCACACCGCGCGATATATGAGTGCGCAGTATCGGTGCCAAACTAATGTTGTGTGAAAGGTATACTGTATGTGTTGGTACACATAATGGTTAGTTAACATTACATCACACCGCGCGAAATATAAAGTGCGCAGTATCGGTGCCAAACTAATGTTGTGTGAAAGGTATACGGTATACTGTATGCGTTGGTATGTTCGGGATCGTAGTGTAGAAACGACGAGACCTATTGTGATGCCAATAGCAAAAATTTCTCCGATATGTTGAAAAAAACACTTACGCTGACAGTGTAAAAATGGTGATAGTGTTTCTGCTATATACATACCAAGTTGTATTTGCATACAGAGCAATACGCAAATAAAGAAAAACGGTTTCACCTACTTTTTATTTGCAGCACTAAATGATAAATAATTTACACAAATAATATACATGTATTTTATTGTAAACTGATGTATAACATCTTTATATGTAGATTTTATATAAATATTCCACATTGTTTGCAAAAAATACTGCATGGTCTGTCTCATACACGCACAAAAAGGCACACGAGCTACCGTAGTCAGTAAAAGTTTGAATTCTTTTTTGAATGAAAATCAATAAATGAGTCACAACCGGAATTTTTCTTCTTCGTCCGCATGCGCGCAAACTTCTTTCTGTTATTTTTTTTTCGCGTTTCCGCATATTACTTTTTATTAAACTGTGATATTGTTGCTTTTTTCACATCATTAAAAGCTTACGGATAAGATGATGCGCTCGTAAACCGCTTCTCAACTGCAATCTGAATACTTTGTCGTGTTATTTTTGCGATTTTCATCTAATACTGCAATCATGTCGAGGCTTCCTTCCTTGTTTTTCTTATTTGCATGGAACATAAATAACTATGTTTGAGACGGGCAAATTACTAAATTCGTAACGTATATATTGGCGTATGTCTAAGGCTTTTGCGATTAACCAAGTCGATGTAATTTATTTTGAAAGTTTGATACGCCTAATTAACCATTTTATAAATTAGATTTTTGTAGGTAGATATGATGCTGTCGTTATACCACTGTGGATCTTACTTACCTGTTTATTGTTTTATTGAAGTGAGCCGTATATGAAGATGGTTATTTGTGTCGTTTAGGTGCTAGTGCAAAGCCAATTTTCGGGTGTCAAATGTTGGCACCAGGCCGCCAACAGCAAGCAGTTGTGGATTGAGGCATTGAGGATTCGATTCCCCGAAAATGCCATCTCGAATCCGCCCTGAATGTGATACTGTCCTGTTTTTTTGTATATTATTCTAGCTTGGTCAGTATGGAAGCCTTTATAGTCTTCTTACTCTTACTTCTTAACTTTTCTACAATTTCGCCATTACGCTATTTTTGTAAATTGTAAGCTAAAATTAGGGTTTAGTGTTGAAAAAACTTTCTTAATGTATATTCACCACTTTTTTGTGTGCAAGTATGGTTAAAGTGTTCAATTTGACATATTGACCCTAGTGAACGTACATACATGACATTATGTTCGGAACTGCCTAAATAAAGTTTTTTCCATCAAATTTCGTTCGTGAACCATTTATTTTTCATGAATGAAGCTTATTATACGCCGATTATATCTTTCAAATTAAATTGGTTGTTTTCGTTTTCGCCCGTTATGGCCGTTATGCATTGTGTATTAGGTTTGTTTTTTTGAGGTTGGAAGTTAATTGTTTCGTTCTGATGTATTCCATATCATGAATTTTTTTATGTTTGGTCTGATCTTTGATTGAAATATTGTCCTGGTCTGCTTTGTATTTTGCTGCTGTTCATGTAGTAACGATGTATTAGCTGGGTTTCTCTTTTCTAATAAGTAATGTGTATAGTAACTTATCCTATTCTTAGTATGGTAGGGTTACATGCTACATTTGGTGGAATTTTTATGTGGATTGTGTTAGGTTGAAACAATCCGTTGTTTGTTGAATGAGCTATTCATATTGCATTAAAAACGTACATATTCAGAGAGTCGTCGTTACATGTGTTTCCTTCCCGCCCGATATGATACCAGAGGAATTATGTGTTCTATTCTGCGTTATCGTGGGATTTCAGGTATCTTTCATTCATCCTTGTTTTCGTACACCTAGCCTACACCAATAAGTTAAATGGCTTTATCGTGTGCAGCGCCATTCGTATCAGTTACGTTATGGCTTATTTTTTACGATGTTTTATATGGTTTTGTATTATAGCGAGCGGGGGTTTTGATGTATCATATGGTGATTCTGGTACGTGAGTCTATTCGGCTAGACCGTTTGCATTGCGTTCCGTCATCCGCCTCGTTGATTGCACATTTACATTCTTTTGTGGTGGGTGGCGGATTATTGCGGATTTCGGAAGTCATGGAAAATGTGATAGTTCAAAATGGTGGGCAAGCTGGTGTTCACATAAAGCACAACGAAACGAGCAAAAATAAATACTGCTCTTGAACCATAAAGAGTTGTGTTTTGTGGTATAAGCAAACATTTACTTATCTCGTTAAATGAGTACTATGTTCGAAAGATCAATATAGCTTTTTTAGACTACGTGTCTACCCCTACCCGTATCTTTGCTCGGCACTCGATGGCTGTGGCTGGCTCCTCGGCATTGAATACTATCCGGAGGTAGAGAAATACTTACGTGCGTGGGAAGGATGCCATTACCTGGTTAGTGTATTATAATTATTATGTGCCTTTTACCTTTACCTGAAAGCTATTAATTATTGTTAGTTGACATTCGGAAACTTATTAATCTTTTCACACTCGATAATAATTTGTAATTCCGTAAATGCGTTTAAATATTTATGCCTAACTGCATTTTGTTGTTTTATTAGCGGCTCCAGTAAGTTATATTTCCGCTGTGTAGAGTTGCCAAGCCAAGTCGTCGTCATATTGGTAGATGGTCAGATTGCCTATTGCCAAATTGCCATTGCCATCATGTGTACGATATTAGTTTACAATTCGTTAGCCAGAGGCAGAGTTGCATCGAACTGTACTGATTTATGGTTCGCAGTTCGCATCAAGCGATTATTTTCAATTTTCATTATCTTTGTGTTCAAGTAGTATGTTAGTATTTTATTTGTTTTGTTTAGATTCGGTTTATGGTGGCATGATGAATGCTTCATCGCCTCCTGTCTTCATTTTTTGTGTGTGGACGTTCTCGAGATGCGATTAACAACGGTTGGGTTGTCGCGTTGCCCCGGTATCTTCTCTAGCGTTGCTCTCAGATTCTATGGTAAGTTTTTGTTTACGCATTATTTACGTTCAAGCTTACTTTGCTTATTACTGTGGGTAAAATCTGACATCAACAAGCGCGGATATTCTCGATTTATTGGGTTGGGTTGTTGTGTATTTACTATGTATTCGCTTATTCGCTTTTGACACTCAACTTGGGTTTAGGTCTAGGACGTTAGCCTTTGTTTCTTGATCCCAAAGTGGTCTTGTTGGAGGTTTCGTTTCGATGGGGATGGATGGGGACCGCGAACGGCACAAACTACAGTATTCAAAATTTCAAAATAAGGTGAGTTGGTTTTTTTT
Source organism: Pelodera strongyloides (assembly GCA_036852015.1). Classification (NCBI taxonomy): domain Eukaryota; kingdom Metazoa; phylum Nematoda; class Chromadorea; order Rhabditida; family Rhabditidae; genus Pelodera; species Pelodera strongyloides. The sequence goes on from JAANDG010000536.1 coordinate 11,897, forward strand.
TGAGCCTCTGATTCTTCTGCTTAGTTGGTGTGTAAATGTGTATTGTATTGGGCTCAGGGCTGTAGTTGTAGGCTGTTTTATAATGAAATCGGTTTGTGCAGTCTGTATTTCCGCAATTTTTTTTAAATTTTGATTCAAGCAAGTTACAAGCGCTGCGCAACAACTAAGCTTCCATTACGTAAAGTGAAGCGCTGATCTTCGGCTAGATGATTGGTTGCTATTGCCATGGTTGTTTGATGTCGCCAACTCTCAGGCAAACAGTGTCAGTCCAGATCCAGATCTGTAATCTTGTCATTATATTGAATATTTGTTACACTTCTTATATTGGAATATTTGTTACACTTTCAGCAGTGGCCGAACAACCAAGAGACCATCATGAATCATGAGATTGATTCGTGTTCAAAAAAGAAGACTGTTTCGGAATGACCGGATGTGAATATAATAGGATTTGCTGCCTAAAGGACGAGGTTAGTTTGCTTGAGTTTTACGTTTTACTGCTGACTTGTCTTTTGACACTGCCGTCCAGACATGACATGGCGTTGTCAAAGTGGCGATATTTTTTTTATGACTAATTATGAGACTTTGGAATGGGGAATAGGGGAATATTAAAGCTGTGTACTAGGATGCGTGGTTTTGAAGATTTTCATAAATGTTTGGATTTTGAACAAAGCAAACGTCATTGATTGGGGTACACTTTAAATTGTTTATCTGCGCAGTTGTGTGTTATTTGGTTCACAAACCATGCATAATATTTCTTGAAAGAGGGCAAAGTAAGGTTTGCGGGAATGTGTAGCACTTTGAAAGAAGCTAAGTGTTAGTAAAAGTACTCGATGAATAATAGTGGCTGTTTCTAGGTTGTCTACCATTTGGAAATCCCGAGAACAACATGGGAATACGCTTCTGGCGGATACTAAATGAATTACAATTGTAATTTTGTGCTTTTATTCTGATTTTGGTACTTGTTCCAAATTTCTCGTGTCTTGTTTTGATAAGTTGCTCTCTGTTGCTTGGATCTTGAATTTAAAGCATTTCATTTGTTCCCGCTTGCTGTCCGAACAGCAAATGTGATTATTTATGTATGTTTGTTATTATAATGTCTTGATTCCGTGGGTGATAGAGCTTAGATTCGACATGAAGCGATGGCGAGCTCACTTCATAAATGTAAGCTTTGCGCTCTCTGATCGGTAAATGCCTAGTTAGGTGTGTGATAGGATTGTACATTGTGCGTTACACCCATGCATGTACTGTAGGTGGGTTTGTAGCGCGTACGTACTGTAGGCAAGTTCGTATCCAATGAGACTACGGTATCAGTACATACTGTACTAAAACATTGCTTTGTGCAAATATAAGGCGATTGTTTCATGTTTTTCTTTGTAAATAAATTTTTTTATGTGTGGTTTCACAGTTTGTTGTTTGTGGTAGCTTAGGTCAAGTTAACCTATGTTTATTTACTTGGTGCGCTTTGTGTGCGTTTTGTCGGTTCTTGTAGGGCGGTCTATTTTAGGCGTAGCTTCACCTTTGCTGTTCATTTGTCTTTGGCTAATATCGAACAATATTGTAAGCTCGTAAGCTTTCTTATGTGTGTACCTTTTACCATAAGCTTTTTATGTGTACCTCAGATTTTTCTTCGTGCCAGCTCGAGGCTTAACAACCTTTTTATACTGGGATTTTTCACCGTTTTCTTTTTGAATTGCATATGTTTTTATTATGGGGCGTGTTTGCTTACCATCTTGTTTGTCGAAATACGGTGTTTCTTTCGACAGTGTAAGGTCTGATCTTGTGGTCGAAGTTTACATACCGTTTATCCAACATGACTGGGTAGCTTAGACTAGTTAATGGTTACTAACTAATTGTCCTGAAGGCTGTTCATTTTAAATGACATCATCTGGTTCATTTCTCTTACGTCTGCACCAGCTGTACCTTTTCGGGGTTCTAAGTTTCTTTTTTTGCATTTGTTTTCACTTTGTCCCACTGATTTTAAACTCCCATCTGTGTTCGTATTTATGTCATTCGTTTTGATTTTATTCGTTGTTATTTCCTATTTCTTATTGGCGTAACTTGGTGCATTTGTTCTTCATTTCAGATCCTCTCACATCTTGGAGTAACGCTTTTCAGCTTTATATTGTCACACAATATAGTACATCTCAAGGTATGTTTTAAGCTATGTTGTTTTTTTGTATATTAAAGGTAAATAAGCTGGGCTTCATATGCTTACGTATAAGGCCACGTGGCCCGATGTGGATGATTAACTGGGAAACTTTTAACAATTTTTGTTGTTGTTTCCTTAATGGGGAACATACATTCTATTAATACAGCTTAGCTTCAAAAGGGGCATACATGTTCCCTTTAATATTGGTCTTCATATATTATGACCGCGAATGTTGTCTTAGATTCTGGGCATAGTATTTGATCCTTGTATTTCAGGTTTGTCGTTCCTGGCCGCCAACTGGACGATATATCCTAAGGTGAGCCTGAAAAAAATTAACGCATGTTGCTTGCTTTTCTAGCTCACATCATCCATTGGGAATGAATGTTGTTTGTATGTCGCTGACTAAGGATTGTTTTGTAGTTGTGTTCACCATTACCATATTTTTCCGTTTACTAGTTTGTCTTTTGCGGACCTCGGCGGCAAATGACAAAGCAGAATTATATGATCTTTCTGAATCTGCTCAATATTAATAACTTCAATTTTTTTCAGTTTCTCTAACCGAACACCGATATCAAGACGGAATAAGCCTCCGTTTTGTGCGAACAATTGACTATGTAAGTTGCTTCTCCGGCTTCTCGTCTTTGGCGTGTCACATTGTAATTGTACAGCATTAAGCGAAAATACTTGCCTTTTTTATATATATCTCGAGTACCAGCACCTGCATTCCTACGTATTTGTGCAAAGGGTAGAATTGGATTGGGGTCGATTTTGTTTTTCTAAAAATGCTTATTCACATACAGTGCGTGGCAATGTTTATTTGACCTGCATTCCATAATCCGGCCGTTAGTTCGCTTTAGCATGAGGTCAGTAAAGTTGTGTAGTTTAAATTGCGCCCGCTAGGAAAGTGGTGTGGTGAGGTACTGAAAATGGCTTCCGTTGTATATTTTGCCGAGTACCGCGTATTTTCACTTTTGCTTCTGTTATTTCATAAAAATTTTGTTATTTTCTGGGCAGGGGCAGGGCTACAGCTGTTTCTATTTGGACCTCACGTTATAGTTATTTCTGGCTTACTCATTGGTGCTCGTGGCTCGTGTTCCAGTTCCAGTTTTATTATCAATACTTCTTTCAGAATTTTACCATCATCCTTCTCGTACACCCTCAACCGTTCAACAACCTTACTACCTTACAATGGTTATGGTTAGTTTTCTTCAAATTACAATTTTTTCGAATTGGTTTTTGTGTGTTGACCCAATCCAAAAAATTTCATTGTACGGCGCCTGCTGCATTTTCGTATTATTTTACGTTTCCGCCACTATTCGCATAATATTTATTAATTTACGTCACGGTGAGTGTGCAAATTAGCATGTGATGTTTTCCTTTCACAAAATAAAAAAACCTTTACAAAGCTGCGTGACGCTTGTTTTTCGTGTTAATCAAGTTTTACGCGCGCTTTTGTGTACCCGTCTAAACGGAATGCCACGGATTGCATATGATTTAGGGGTTACTGTATTGTTATAGTAGTCCAGTACAGTATATGCTTTACAACCTTCTTATACATTTTTATTTTGATGTAAATTCTTTCTTGACAGGATTTGCGACCCAGGACTAAAAGTATCCCCGCAGTACAAGTGGTCCCTCCTCAGTGTCCCAAGAAAAAGGTGGTGTTCACTCCTTCATCTGAATCGGATTATTTTGCCATGCTGACGCTTGTAAGTGCCCCTTTCTTCATTTATTATTTCACATATTGCTGGTCTAGAATTCCGGTATATGCTTAGATCCAAACTGTGAATAGTGAAGACGGAATTCGGAATTTCCCTTTCGTGGGGCTCACTAAACAAAAACTTTATATGTGCTCTAGAGCTCTAGTTTGCTGGGGTTTCCTTGCTTAACTGGACATAAGTAAGGGACTTATGTATTTTTTATTGCCTTCGAGTTTTGCGTTTTTGTCAGTCACGTTTTTTTACATTCAGATGAGTGGAAATTCGCTGGAAAAGACCAACACTTTGCGTTGCATGCTTCTGCGGAGTATTAAGATGTTTCACAATGAATTATCCATGATTGTGTTGGACGTCACATCGCCGGACGAATTAGTGGTATGTCTTTTAACAACATTTATTCAGTTTTTTTTCACTTACCGTATAGAAATTTTCTGGGTATTATAACCAGTTGCGTGTGTTGCGTTTTCATGCCTGTGTTGCTACATCTCTTTCTCGCAACTGTTCCCACTATAACTGTATGGTGCTTCTGTAGCGGGCAGAAGTTCATTATTACTGTAATTTTTCTTCCAGCTCGAATCTGTAAAACAGTTGAACCTGGGCCTTAGACTGGCTAAGCTGATGAATGGTACACTACAACAATCCAATGTGGAAAGTTCAGCCCAAGGCAGAAAATTAAGCGTTGTAGGACGTTTGCTAACTATGGTTTGTTGCATTATTATGAAATAGTTTACGGTTTCCAGTTTTATCTGTCCGAGTACGATGAATCGGCTTGTGAGCGTGCTAAATAGGAAGTATGTTTATTATTTTAATAGTGGTTTCGTGTTGTCGTACGCCGTGTTTTGACTATGTCTTTTTTGCCTCATTTTGTTTGAGTTATGACCAGCAATATTAGTAGATGTATCGGTGATGTTTACGTCCTTTTTTCAGTTTGAACGACGACAAACAAAGACGTTGCTGTCGAGCCTGCGGGCCTACCTATCCGAGTTACCACTGAATGGATTCTTCGAATCTCTAAGAGCTGCATTTGCAGAACTCGAATTTTCACAGGACCTCGTAGGTTTCTGTTTTCGCTTGCTGACCATAGACGGCATTTTACATTTGTTGGAGATCGGGACGTCCTCTTGGGAGCAACCCTAAATGAAAATCGTATAAATAGGCTTCGGTTAAATTAGTCCTGTTGTTTTTACATTTATAGACTTTCTCAATGATCCGGCGACTCTGGACTCTGTCTGATTCAACATAACATTGTTTTTGTTGAGGCTCCATTTGTTGTTTTATGTGTGAGGTTGGCTTCTCTATGCAACTTTTCTCGTTTCGTTTCAGCTTTCGCATATCGAGGCAAAATGGGGAAATCGTCAAGGCAGCGATGGTGAGTTCGTCAGCATTCTTTTCTATGTTGTTCGCTTCCGTTTTTCATGTTTCTGCTCAGCCTTTTCTGTATGAGTGTGCTCTCCTCATTTCCTCTCGTGATTTATTACAGTGTGTCACGTGTCGCATTTGATGCCACATCATGTGTGTTAAAAGTTTTGCAGATTTGGGAGTCTGCATTCCCATATATTGTCTGAAAACCGTGAACTTATTGCTACATTTGCATTTTGCTATGTGTATACATTTGCATATAACACCTTGAAATGTAGTTTCGTCTTTCACCACATAATACTTTCCACGCGCCATGTTGTGTAACTCTTTAAATTTGTTGATGTTATTGCTAGTTGGCTACTTCAGGAGGAGACAGTGATGGTAGTGAAGGGGACGACGATGAAGATGACGATAAGGAGGATGAAGAGGAAGCGGATGAGGATGAGGAGGAGAAGGATGATGCAGAGGAGGATGAGGAGGATGAGGAGAAGGATGACCAGGAGCAGGGTGAAGACGAAGAGGAGGAGGACAGAGGTGACGAGGAGGTGTGTATATCAATACTATAGTCATTATGATTAGTATGTGTTGTATTTTTCTTTACTTATCATACATGCCACAAACTTTTATTGCTATTTCATTGTTCTTTTACGGAATGTAGTGTACACGTGGGTCTTTGTTAGTAAGTTAGTGAGTCCTTACCACACCAGAATCTCCCATTTTTGTATTATTGAAGTGTGTTCATATCCCGTTTAAAGGAAATTGTCACCTTTTGTTTTCAGTTAGTGGCCAATAACTCAGGGGCCCTGACCCTGTTAACTTGTGCCTACCACTCTTTGATCTAATAAACATTATTAAGTTGATGGACTCGGATGACAATGTAGAGGAAGAGGATAAGGATGACGATGCGGGTGATGGTCATCCAGAGGGAGAGGAAGAGATGGAAAGTGGAGAGGATTTTGATGGTATAGGTATGTTTTTTTTTTCAGAACAAGTTGTGCTTTATCATTTTATTGCTTGTCTTAGTGGTGTTCTGTTCATGTTAATTGATTTTATAAGGTTGTTAGTTCCGTGGTCCGTGGGGTGTTTATAGTAGTGTTTAGTGTTAAAAGCAAGTTTTTGCATCAATATTGGCTTGTTGATAATAAATACTATGTGGTCCGTGGGGTGTTTATAGTAGTGTGTAGTGTTAAAATCAAGTTTTCGCATCAGTGTTGGCTTCTTGATGATACATACTATGTGCTTATATGCATTGCTAGTCACGCTAAATGAAACTGTTTTCAGATATGGGAGGTTTTGATGACAATGTAGGAATGGACGGTGCTCTTGTAAATATTGGTATGTTTTTTTTCTCACTACAAGTTATGCTTTTTCAGTATACTATTTATATAAGTGTGCGCCGTGCTCATGTTATATACATTCCTTATTAATATTGGAATGTTTTTTCAATGCAATTAGTGCTGTGTCAGTTAATTTCTCGTACTAAGTACAATGTTGTAACGTGCTCATGTTATTTACAACGTTGTTTTTTGCAAGGCTTGTCGTTTCCGTGAATTTCATGGTTGTGATGTTCCTAGTAATACTGGTAGCGTTGTAGCAGAAACATCTTTTTTTAGACGTGGTTGTGGATGATAGTGCCAAGGAGAGACTGGAGAGAGAAGAGGCCGTGAGAGAAGAGATAGTTGCGGTCGAGAGAAATACAGAGAACAGTCATGGTATGTTTTCTCACAAGGATTACTGGATCAGCTTATTACTTTAGGTGGAATGTTGTATCATGATCATGTCATGTGCAACGTTTTCACAAGGCTTGTGTTTTGAAAGGTTCGTTCATGGTTGTTGTGTTATGAAACTAATGAAACCACTTTTTTCAGCCGAGCACGAAGAGAAGGAGGCGGAAGGAGAAGGAGATGAAATGAGCGAGGGGATTGATACCAAGAAAGCTGAAGATTTTAGTGATGAAATTGCAGGGTCTTTTGGTATGTTTTCAAAAAGAGTAGCATTTAACCATTTTATTTATTACTTAATATACAATTTAATGTCGGATACATTCGTGGTTTTCGCAAGGCGTAAGGTTTGTGGCTTTCGTGTTTTTTCATGGTTGTGATGTGTTTTTCTTTTGGTTTTGTTGATACTGTGTAATATGTGTTGTTTGGCCAAACAAGTTAAATGAAATTGTTTTCTGTTGAAGATGATGAGTTGTACTATGATGTGGATGGCATAAGCTTGCACGATCAGATTGAGCACGATGATGGAGCACAAGAGGAAGCTGGAGGTAGGTGGTAATCTCGGTTATCTTTTAGAATTGTTGTATAATGTACCGCTTATCGTTACTATATATTTCTCGAACTACTACGTGGTATACGTCTGTTTTGTCTAACACTTCGTTTCGTTTCTTGTCCACTACGTGTGTTTGAAAGTGATTGCGATATATTTATGAGTTTGTGAATAGTAGGGTAAAGTTTCCACCGTCCCACGAATGAACAAGGATGGTTTTTCGGGAATACTTGAACATTACACAGAACCGTTCATTGTTACAGTTGACTATTACTGAGTTACAAAGCGAGCTTGTCACATCATAATTGACTCTGTTTATTTATACTGTATAAACAGAGTGTACTGCTAGTCACGTTAAAGTACATTGTTTTCAGAAGAGTGTATGGGTGAAGAAGATGGTTGCCGTATGGTTAAGGAAGATACGGTGTCAGATGGAGAGGTGTATGGTGAGTATGAGTAATTGTTTCCAGTGTTACAACTTTAAGTTATAGTTGCTTCGCCTTATGACACATTTCACTTGTGATGTGTTTGCTCCTGCACTAATACGTTCGTACGTCGGTGGTCCAGCTTGCCCAACTGCTCCTCACTAATTAGACTGACACAAGCTAGCACACCAGAAGTGTGCCAGTTTATGTTATTATTATATTACTTAGGTTGTTAGGTTTTGCACAAACATTTCATGTGTTGCCTCTATTTCCGAATGTCCCCGGTTTCGTTCGGTTAGTCGTATGGTGGAAAACACTCTGCCTTTGAACTTTGAATATGTGAAAATTTGGTTTTTGCAGAACAAGAACCGTGTACACCGTCTCAGAGCCCACCGAGACCACTTTCTCAACCGTGCCGCAAAAGAAGGACTTCATCACCATCATCAGAGCGTAAGCTATTCCACATGGGGTTCATTTTCTTACCGATGAGCTTAATTTATTTACGAACATTTCTTTTTGATTCTACCATCCATAACTGGAATGTATTTGTGTGTCAAAATTTTCCGCAGGCAGTGCCAGTTGTTCCGGCGCATAATGTATCCTTGTTTTGGAACCTATGCGCGCTTTGCGCTTTGTTGTTTTCCTTCGACTTTAGTGTAGTTGTAGCGTGACTTTGTATCCTCCTTCTGTATCTAGTTTTTCGAATGTTACCTATGATTTTGTTTAATTCAGTGAATGACGATGAATCTCCTGAAGAAAAGAAGAGTAAAACTGAGGAGAGTCCAGCCGTCACTGGAGTGCAGGTAGAGGTTTGTTCTCTTTTCTTTTACGCTTGAAGTGCGTGCACCTTTATAGAATGTAGTTCGGCTTTAAGGTCTACTTATGATGTGTTGAGGACCTATGTTCTGTCAGTTCTCGCTTAGTAGTGGTTTTTCCGGGTTGGACGCGAGCGAATTTACCTAGTATTATTTTAGTACTTATATATTATTCTTACACTATGTTTTTAGAATGAGATGGAGATGGAAGAGATAGAAGTGGAATTGGTCGGTGACGAGGAGGAGGAGATGGTCGATGATACCGAAGTCCCGATGAAGCAGTTTGTATTAGACGATGACGAGGATGACGATGTAGAATTGGAGAATGAGGTCAGTTATTTCCCTTTCTTTCCTTTTCATGTTCCTTTTGCATTTGTGGTGTAACATCCGGTTCTTGATACCTTTTGAAATATACGCGGGATAGATTTGAACCGCCTTCCAATAGATTTCTTATCAGTGGGTTGGAGGTGATTGGTGATATTTGCTGTTTTCTTTGGTTGAACTTGACGGCATATTTTAACGTCAAAAGTCTTAACTTTATTTGTCTTAACTTTGCAATGTTAGGTGACGTCTGAGCAAGTGCAGCAAGAGGATGGGATCAAGAACGTCTCCTTTGACGTTGATCTGGAGGTGGAAAGATTTATGGTGGGTGCTATTGATGTTATTTCTCTTACTTCTTTGTCTTTCCTGGCTTATATCTTGCTGTGGTGTAGTGTGGGTTTCCGTGCCTAAACGCGATTTTTTTCGCACATTATTTTGTTTGTTCGTCTGTATTTGTAGATTAGGCTATTAGGCATAACTTTGCTTTGGGTTGGGTTTTGCTACTTTTAGGTTGTTTATTTTTTTATCTGTGTTTTGCTTCAGGATACGTCTGCTTTTGATCCCGAAGTGGATGACCCAGAGATTGAAGAAGAAATTGACAGGAGTATCGATGTGGGTTATTTTGGTTTTATTTTTTGTATACTTATTTGTCCAGGGCATTGGAATTGAATGTTATTTAACGTTGTGAATTTTCTGAGCATTGTCAAGCAATTTTACTTCCTATATTCTTAGTCTGTCTCCAAGCCTGGATAAGTAATAAGTACTTAACTGTACGCAGGCGTTAACTCGTATCGATCGGTTTTCTGTATTAAATATGCTCCTACGCTGTTGTAAACGAGTGTTTCCGATAGCTCACAGGTTGAAAATGAACGCACTACGCCTTTCTGGACAGTTTTTTTTAGAGCAACAATCATAGAAGACTCTAATCTCTTAGTGGCTATAGTATATGTGTGTTTTATACGTCGTCGTAGAGACGTTGAGAATAGGTTAAAGCGAAATGCTAGCCCCTTTGGAAAATTTGCATATGATAAGCAAATCCTATGTATCCTATGCTAATTTTGTACGATCGTCCACGGCAATCGTACAAAATTAGCATAGGATACATAGGATTTGCTTATCATATGCAAATTTTCCAAAGAGGCTAGCTTTTCGCTTGAAACGTGTAATGGTGGGGCAATAGTTCTTATTTTTGGGCTGAATCGCTCCGCTTAATATTACTGCCAAAAATTCCTATTTTGAGTAATAAACAGTTTTGTTATATTTCCAGGGTTCTGCTTCTGTACGTGGTGATGACTCCTCTCCTTTCAACCCGTAGTGGTTAGTTTTTTCCCCATTATATAATGTTATTGCGATATACTTATGTGTTTGTGGATGTTGATATACGGTACTGTTACCAATGCTCCGTAAATGAACAAGGATATAGTTTTCTGTTAACATAGCCCAAACTTGTGTTAGATTCATCGTGGTACCTATCTACAAGTGATTTTCTTGTCATTACCGGGTTATGTTTTAGAGTCGCCGTCTGTGAGATCTCCTGTGATGTGAAGTGGTAGTTTGTGTATGGTGCCGAGGACGGAAACAGGGCGCAGGTAAATACCCCCATTCATATTTGTATTTAAATGAGTCTCCTTATGTATGCTTAATGTTTTTGTGATTGATTAATCAGTTAAATATCATCAGTAATGTTTGTGCGATCATTATTACAACAACAACGGTTTAGTGAGAGTTGAGAGAGAGATTGAGAGATGGATTTCGTGTTTGTTTTCTTGAGTACTTTTTTGAATCTTTTGAAAATGTGCGCGCGGCTCCGGTTACGTTACCTTGCGTTGGAACCAAATTTATTCTTTTTTTAAGACAAAAGCAGTGCCGGGTTGTGTGAATTACTCAGAGTTTTCATTTTTTTATGCGGCGACACTTAATGATTTCTTTCCGTCCGAGCACGGTTTGGGTATTATGGTTGCTTCGGTTTCTCCCCTGAATGATGGAGTGAAGTTAACCGAACTTGAACTTGAATCAATCAGTGAATTTGTTTCAATTTCCTCGTAGTTTTCTTTGAGTTTTATATGGTTATTATGAGTTTTGATTATTTTGTGTTGTGAAGGTGTGACGCCTCGTAACACAAATCTAAATATGTTAGAAATGACAGCAATCTGAAATAATAATGTAATACAAGAGTGGTCTAAAGGACTTTCTTTTGTCTATGTGTATGTGATGACACTAACGAGCTCGAAAGACTCTCATCCTTCATATTTCGAATGTTTAGCAGCAGTGGAGTACTGTAGGCATTCATATTCCATGGTTCAACGCGAACCATTTATGGCCTGTAGATGATCGAAAGAGATTCACCGAGGTACTGTAGTTAAGTAAAGTAGTTTTACTTTACTATCCTGCTACGTATAGTCCAAACGAAGGTGTTTGACTGTACTGGAAAAATTAACGTGTTGTGTATAGATATACTTCGATTGCCGTTAATTAGCCTGGGATTAGCAGATGCTATCCAGAGTCTAATTATCGCCAAATGTTTAGATATCAACGTGACTCAATGGGAATAATACCAAAATATGAAGTAAAAAGAAAAACATAGATGGCTAATCTGGACTGGAACATGAATACCAGTTGGTTAGACCCATGAAGAGTAATCGAGATTAAACAAAATATTATATATAATTCCGTCATGCAATTAGTATTTAAAGCGAAGTAACTTCCGATGTTTGAAAGTATGACTTGAGGTCAGAGCTTGAAAAGCTTGTGTATTTTAAATTTCTTCTGAATAACGGCGAGTTTGTAGAGGGGATGCTGTGTAGTATTCTAGAACATCCTTGAGAATTCGTTCTAGGATAACAGTAAGAGAACTGTACATAGTAAAGTAAACCTAATAGCTTTACTTTACTAGGCATAGTTCAAGTGAACATATGTGTTTGTGCTGTTCGTTGTTTAGTCTAAGGGAGACGTCTAGTAAACGTTCCCCGTAGGCAAAGTAACAACGTCGACTGCATAGACTATGAGCAAAGTAAAACCAATAGTCAACACCTTTGAAGAACAAATACTTTGGTTACAAACTATATATAAAAATAAGGTACAGGTATTCGTGTAAATATTAGTGGATTTGTTTTTTTTGCGTGCTTTGTATATCTGGATCGATCGAATCGAATCGAAACTCTCTGGATCGAAACGGGATATTTCTTCTTTTTTGGCCTTGTTTAGATAATTTTTGATGTACATTTGCAGTACATCAAAAAATTAACTAAACATGTAGCTGGTCATTTCATATTCCCTTGTAATATATTCTCTTGTATTTGTAATATTTTATACACGATTCTTGTACACTCAGTCTGGTTATGAATATGAATACGTGAAATAACTGTACTGTAGTGTAATATTGTATAGTAATAGTATCACCCATGTAATCTTGTAATAAACTGTATATATTGTACATAGTAATGACCGGTTATATGTGAATAGATGTATATAATATGCTCTTGGTTGTATATAGTGTTGTATATAGTGTATTGAGGGGGCATGGCGCAGAGGCAAGCGCCTTGCTCATGCCGCCTGGGTTCGATTCCGGCCCGGAACCCCTCCACCCCACCAAAGGTGTAAAAGTTGGTAGCTGGGTAAAACCGGCGGAGAGTCCGGTGCACCGTTTCTGCGGATTCGGTTGATATAACCCGTTACTCTTTATCTCTTTATCTTTTACATAGTGTATATATAGTTTTATCGCGTGTTGTACTTCTTTTTTAAAAAGTTACGTTGCCAAAAGACTACTCGCCTTTTTGACTATACAGCAGTATTTTGGCCGTAACTTTTTACATTCCATTAAAGGGTGGTAGGTAGGGCGCTGGGGGGACAACACATTTCACATAAAAAACCATTTGTATTTTGTACATATGTATTATAGTTTGTATTATTGTATATAATTTTTTGTTTCAATCTTTGTATTATATTTTATTTATGTACATACTTTGTTCTACTTCCTTTTATCGAGAAGGCTTACCATTTTATAGGGCTTGCAGCTTAGGGCGCGCCTATTTCAAGGCAACTACGTAAATTATTGAACCTCTAGTCTTACTATAAAAAAAAAAAAAAAAAAAAAAAAAAAAAAAAAAAAAAAAAAAATATAAAAAAAGAAAAAAGAAATGAGGTTTCCGCGTAGTCGATGGCTTAGGGCCATCTGCCTTGGTTGATAAGGGGACTATTAGATTTGGTCTGGAATCTCACTAGACCCTACAATGCATCCTCGGGCGGGTTCGTCCCCCTAGGTAGGGTTGAGTGAGGTTCTTTCTCTCTCAACGCCCCATAAGGGCGTTTAATCTTAATTTTTCAGATTATTTAGGTAAAGATGTATGGAGGACGAAAGGAAGGATTGGATATTCAGATATGTTACACCCAGAGCAGATTCTATAGGTTCGTATGGTTTAAAGTTTGAAGGTTTATGCGACTGGTTTATCTTTGAACCTCTATTTTTTGAACCTCTATGTTCATCTTGAGTTCTATCATTTTATGTGAGAATGTAGCGCAATTATTTAGACGTATGTATTATGTTAGTCCTTTTGTTACTATTAGTATTCACTGTTCCGTGAAGTCATTCAAGTTCGATGAACTCAGTCTCAGAATTTCCAGATGAAGTTAGCATCACCACCACTATACCACAATACCAAACAATGGGGACAGGGATTCTATCGAATGAGGTATTTTATTTACAAATGGCATTTGATCATTATTTCAGTATTGTATATGTAGTACAAAGTACAAAGTCTACAATACAAGGCAGCTTGTGTATATTTTGATGGCCTCTGTCTACGTGTACGTACTTACCTGTATTCTAAGCGCGAAAGTAGGTTGGTTCGTGATCCCCGTTTCTTTGTTTATTGACGGTCTTAAGTTTTAATATTCATGTTCGATCTTCGTTAGTGTCACTCTACTACTCGAACCAATGGTGTCGCATACGGATTGACGGATAAAGGACAATGGGACGACTGCCGCTGGATGGTATAACGAGGAATCGACTGCTACCTGGAACAAGGATCGAATTGGAAATCTCTAGCATCTGAAGCGAATATCCGAGGTTACTATTTGTTTGATATTTTACTATATTTTTAAGATGTTAAGCTTGACAACACACTCGGTTGTCCTGTTTTTAAGTTGATTTTCAGTTTTCTGGAATGCTACCTACTAGTTGAGTATGATGACTTTAGCGGCATATGACCAATGTCTGTGCGTGGGTGACAGGGTGACCTACCTTGAATACCTTGAAGACTGTTATGTCAGCCGTTGCCAAATCAAAATCAACTACCTGCGTAGTGCGCAAAGCCATGTGCGAGAATATAACAGTGTGTGCGTGTCTGAGGAGTTGTTAGTTTAAGGATACGACACCACCCTCAGCTCTGAGGTTCTGATATTCTGAACCAGTTATTGTGTGCCCAGTGGCACTTTTTTGATTATTTACTAGAATTTGCTTCTTTGTGCAGGAGGAGACGTCACGCAACTGAGGAGAGGACAAAACTGGAGTGGGTTCGATGCCGAGGTCGCGACTGACTACACAAGGTGTAAGTTTGGAATTTCCTTTTCTTCTAGTTTATTCTAAAACGAGGCATAAATGTGTTTGACTTCCCAGCTGTGATGTCTCTGCGTGTCGATTTTTCTTCCTCTCGTGTAGCACTGAGATGATGGGAAGTGGGAACATTCCTGCAGTGTTCGTGCATGAGACCACTGTTATGTCCCGTGTCCCGATATGTATTTAAGTGATAAGGGAGGAAGGTGGTCCATTAAGTACGATAAAAAGGTTTATGTTTCTGGTGTGCACCGCTGTGCTAGACCACTAGCAACTAGGCTGCTAGCGGCTAACTAGGTAATCAGTTGACAGTTGTGTCATGACATTTGACTGTATGATTTTAGATTGTCATTCAACAACTTTATTTCAGATCAATGAATGGTGCTTGCGTTGCTTGCCGATGAGCAACAATCTTTGTTGGTTGGATCGTACAAGAGGAGTGGGGATCGGTTGTGCCCGATCTTTACAATTCGCCAAACGGACTGTTATTTCCCGTTTATTCACAGGTAAATGGACATCAATAAAGCAATAGATATGTGCGTTTTGAGTAGATTTTGGCTAAGTATTATATGATTTTCGTACTGTATTTTGTCCACTATCTATCAAATTCAAGAGCCGTTTCCTAGTCCACGTTAACCTAACGTCCCGAGGCTGCGAACTGCTTGCATGTATTATATTTTAATTGGAATGAAAAATTGGAGTTTCGGTCGGGCGGGAATCGAACCCGCACCTTCGGCTGTACATGTATTATATTGTTCTTATTCATGTGTCAGGGTTTCCTTCAGGGTACTTGGGTACTGTAGAGGGCGGATCGCACTGACCATCGTGTGGTGGTATTCTGAATTCTGACCATTCCGACGAGCCATATACCGAATGAAACTGGATAACAGATACTGGTTGGTTATCTAAACCAATATCTCGGGGTGTCATTCATTCGAGAACGCTTTATATTATTTGAATTATGAATGTGTTCTGTGTTATTGATAACTTTTGTGTGAGAATTGGCTAAAATATATGCGGTACTACAGTAAGACGCGTGAATGAGGGGTGGTACGCAACCTTTCTTTGTTTGAGGTTTGTGAAACGTGGTGTAAAGAATAACCTTAACATTCATTCTTTTGTTTAATGTTGTACTTTGTAGCATTGTTTATTTGTAGTTAACATCTATCTATGTTTATCGAAACTTGACCAACTGCTTTTAGGAATCGTTCAGTGGACCGGCGTGAGCTGGGAAACTTCAATCATGCTAGAATACCGGAGTAGGGCTGTTCCTATATGACGCTTCCGCATATGTCTACCGCTTCCATTGGGCACATTTCGAGAATATTACGGTAAGTAAATTGCTTTGTGTAGTGTATCCCTACCGTATTGAACAAACGGAAATGCTTGTTCTTGCTCGTGAACTGCTCGCTTCGCTACTTTGTATTGTCTGCCCATGATACCGTAGTAGGTACAAATACAGTACTAAATGTCGCCATGTTTCAGAAATGATCGGGAATTGCCATCTAATCAATACAACGTTGGTACTGTGATGGTGATCTACGTCAGCCTTTTTTCTCCGGTTCGTCTTTCGCTTTCTGCTCACCTGTTTTCTATTATTCACGTTTTCACTTATAACCGGTTATTAGATTAGACGATCAGCCAAACAGGAGTTATTATTTTGCGTACTGACTTATTGTCCTTGGTTTTGAAAGTCGGAGGAGTAATAGAGGTTGATCGTTCAGTTCATAAGGAATTTATCTGATTCTCCAAACGTGCTATATTATATGTTCCCTGGAGACGGTTTTGATGTATTAAAATGTTTAATAAATTTTTTATGATACTTTGCGTTTATGACCTTATATTTACAATTTACAATTGATAGTTTAGGCACGCCGTCGACATTCAAGATCAAGTAGTCTTCAGTCTTCTCTCCTATTCAATTGACCTACTGTCGTCTGCAAGCGCATCAAGGTTGGTTCTGTTTTGCGATGTATTGATTTTTTGTGCTGAAAATTTATTACAAATACAAATTGACGTTTATGCTCTTCTGGTTTACTGGGATGGTATCAATCAATCTGTGTGGAATATTGGGATGCTAAGTTGCTAAGCCGATTTATTTTGATCTAATTGTTAACGCCTCTAGATGTAGCTGGTGTATAGTGGCCGACATCAAGTACGGGCATATGTGGCAATGTGGCTCCCGAATGTTCCAAAGGTGTCATTGCGAAAGTTGACAATGGAAAACACAATGGGAACGAGGTGTGTACTTTTAAAGAGTATTCAAAATTCAAACGCTTAATCTTTATGAGCGAGGTTCTTTAAAGCGAAATACCGGCCGGTTTTTGAAACGCATCGCGTCGCGTACCATTGCTTTCTTATGCATCATATGCAAATGAGCCCAAATTGGAATAAAAAATATACCTCAAAGATGCGTTTCAGAAACTGGGTGGTATTTCGCTTTAAAGCGAAATGCTAGCCCCTTTGGAAAATTTGCATATGATAAGCAAATCCTGTGTATCCTATGCTAATTGTGTACAATTGCCGTGGACGATCGTACAAAATTAGCTTAGGATACGTAGGATTTGCTTATCATATGCAAATTTTCCAAAGAGGCTAGCATTTCGCTTTAAGTTGATTTTGTTTCCTGGGTACTACAATAGTTGATCACTTTTTGAGAGTGTCGGGTAGCGTTGGGAAACATCTTGTGTGTGCGTTCTCTTTAATAACTTGATTGACTTTTTTGTTGTGTTTGTTTACTGTTTTTAATAAAATAGCTATATATTGTGAGAAGCCAGCATGTTGTCTTAGATAGTCTGTATATAGAGTGTGCGGCCCTGCCCTAGACTAATTCACTAATTGCAGTTGGTCAATACAACAAGGCCAAGGGTTGCTGAACAACACACGGGTGTAGCTAGTTACTCTCCCAAAGGCATTTACAAGGAGACGATTCACATACCATACATGAAATGAGGTGTGTTCTTTATTTTACTGTTCTATATGTTTCACGCTTGCGGCAAATGTTTTGGCAGGTTTGTGGGTTAGTAGTTAGTATTCTTATTCTAAATGTTTATGTTTTGAAATTTTGAAGTATTATGGTTTGAGAAATCGTGGCTTAAGATTATGTAGTTATTGTTCTAATTTCTAACCAACGGTTCTTTTCAGAATGCTTGAATAGGTGGAACTGCGACGCTGTGCTACGACTGGGCTTCAGCCTCTAGCGAGATAGGAGCAGCATTTGATATGAGAAGAAGGAGGAATCCTGGAGATAAGGAACAGCGTACGTGTTGGTTACCATTTTATTTATGCTTTGTCGTACATGAAGTTTCGTTTCCGAATGCACTAATTATTCAGTCAGGGGTAGCGCTGTGTACCTGTGAGTGTGTGGTACGTAAACGTAAACCCAAAACCCATAAAAGCAATAATATAACGGTATGTGTGAGGTTCTTAATTTGCAGCTACGGCACCATCCACTGTTTTAACTTCGTATTCTGTACCAGTGCCAAGTGCCAAGTGACTCGTTCTTTGTTTTATTATCTGATATACTTTGTTTATTTGTGCAGGAGGAGAAGAGACTTTAAGCACACGTCTGACAGTCTGACTGAACAGAAGACTGAACCTCATCAGGTTGAGTGGAGTGTGCGACTGACTGCACGTTCTGGATTGTAAGTTTGCAACTTATTTCTCTAGCGGGCATAAATAATGGTAGAATTCCACCCGTCTTACGGTATTACAGTAAGACGCGTGAAGTTTGTTCGCGTGTGCCATTGGTATGCTGGGAACATTACTGCAGTGCTCTTGCATCCGAAACTTACATCCTAGGGTCCTAATATGTATGAGTTATAAGTTATAAGGAAGGAGGCTGGTCCTTTGCATACTTCCACCTTCCACGATAAAAAATGTGGTGCACACTGCTCGTGCGTTAGACCACTAGCACTAGCAGGTGGTTGCTTCTTAGAGAGACTTGTGTTATGGCACTTGTCTATAGGATTTTAAATGATGATCGTACAACAACTTTATTTCAGGCCAGTCTCACTCTGTTGGTTGGATCGTGCAAATGGACTGGTTTTATCACGTCACTGTATCAAGGATGACACTGTGCGCCAAACGGACCCTAATTTCCCGTTTGTTCACAGGTAAATGGATATTAATAAAGCAATAGATATATGCGTTCATTTTTCAGTAGTTTCTGCCTATGCTTTTGAATTATTATATTTTTCGTAGAATATTTTCTAAAGTCCTTACAATTAGTCTGAATATCGTGAACAATCGCTAACGAGGCCGGCTGCTAAATTGTCATACTCTTTAATTTTTGTAGCTTTGCACTATGAAACTTCTTCTGTTGGACGTTTTTTGTTGGTCTTGTTTATTCGCCAATATTTCCTTCAGGGTTCTGTAGATTGTGGATCGTACGTGTACGTGCGATATTCTGAAATCTGACTATTCTGACGAGTCAAAATTCCAATGGAAACCGGATAACAGCTACTGGTTAGTTAAACCAATATCCTAGTTTTGACTCGAAACGGCTTGTGCAATATGGATGTGTTACCGTAGGATTCGATGTTTTCTGATAAACTTTTCCTTAAAATACTTTGGTCATTGGCTAGATACAACTGCCGTGCATGCGACCACTGTCCGGATATGTAAGTTATCAGGAATGTTTTTCATTCTCCTGTGCACCTATGCTAAAAATGTTTGTGCCTGCTGTGCATTGCTGCGCCAGCATGACGCTTCTAAGAGCGACTTATGATGTCTCTTGACTATAGGCTTTTTGATTATCATACAACAATTTTATTTCAGAATAATATTCGTTGGACCTACACGTGTTGGAGTGGAGTTGTTATCGGTTGTGCCAGAATTTCACAGTGCGGCAAAGCAAACGGACCGTCATTCCCCGTTTGTACACAGGTGATTTCTAAAAATCTTAAGCAATAGTGCGTTTTTAAAGTAGATTCTGGTTATGCTTTTTGGAGTGTTATAGGACTGTTAGAGTGACTGTAATAGGAGTGTTGGAGTATATTTGTATTACCATATTTGTTAATTCTAATATGATCTTTATGATTTCTCTTGTTAGAATATTAGGAATTTTGCCTCGACGTCACTGTGTACTCTGCTCTCTATCTGTCAGAAGTAGTCACAAGGGGCGCGCCTTTACGTGAAGGGGCTTGCTTTTGAACTGTGAAATAAAACGTATGTTCAGTTTTTTTCTTCAGAAGTGATGTTGTTGCACATCGCAACCTGTGGATCCACCAGGAGCGTGTGATCCCTAGAAAGACTACTTTGCCGGTACTGGAGACGGGGAGCTGAGAGGAAACTGTGGTTCCCGAGGATGCAGTCGAAGGTAGTTCAAGTTTCCCACAGTATTCGTTTCACGGGATTGCAGCAGTTTTCCCTTTGCTCTTGGTTTCAGTATGAATAATTGCGAAGCTAGGCGTTTATATACGACATTAGTGTTGTATTCAGTTTTTTTTTAGATGCCCCTATTTTTTTTGGATAGCACAAGGAAAATAAGGGGTTTTTGACGAGAAAGGAATGTGTTTCACGGTGTTTATTTGTGATTCTACTCTGCAGTTTAAGACATTGATTCCATCTGGGGATTTGCATGTTGTTGGGTGTGGCGTATTGCTTTTTTGTATGGTTGCCTGTACACCTCAATTGCTAATTAACATTCTCGTAGCTAGATTATACTAGTCTGTTGATGATTAAGTCTGTGTCTGTATTCGAATTCAAATGTATTTAGATTCCATTAAACACTGGACACTGGTCGATCTGTCTGCCGTCCCACTACAGTATGAATTGAACCAAACCAGCACGCCACCCGCGACGGGATACCTTGACGAAGGAGAAGATTATACAGGTATGAATTTTCATTGATTGTGCAGTTTGGCCGGATGTCGTTCAAATCATTTCGAGGCTAAATGCTGTCCAGCTGGCAGACTTGCAGGTGTTTCTGGACATTATGGACATTTATGTTCTCATGTTCTCAAATATTTCTCTTGATCGCGTTTGTCATTGGGCCTTTATTGGAATACTGTTGTTTTTGCAAGGTGCGCAAATATCAGAGTTTATCTGAAGCACCAAAGTCATATGGCTTTTCAATCATATGGCTCATGGCATTTCAATCATATGGCTCATGGCATAAACTAGTTGACGAACTGACCGACGAAACACGAAACAACCATCCGGATTAGCATATTGCATACATTTGCATGACGTCTTGAGCTCGTATGCTCGTAACATACCACCGTCGCGGTTAGAATTTAGAATATTAGATACGGTGAAAATTAGAAACGTATCATAAATGTATACAATTTAGAGAAACACTGCATATATTTCGATCTTGGTTTTGAGTTTTTTTTTTATGAGTTTTTGGATACGTAATACAGAATTGGACGCATAATTGTTAGAGAGTTCTCTTAGACCACGCGTTGTATTATCTATTAGCGTTGACTGTAATTTTCTTAACTTGAGATACGGTGCATTGCGTTGCAATTGGGGAGCGTCAATCTTAATTGGTCTCGTTGGGTCATGCCCAACTTCTGCTAATGTTCTAATGTTCTTCTGATGAAAATGTGTGAGGTGTCTCGACATTCTGTATCTTTGAAATGAGAGGTTAGATCTCCTAAAGCGCGGCAGGGCGCGGCCGTGCGTAATTAGCGTCAGTGTGATAGCCTAATGGCTCACTGGCCGTAGATTTATCTAATGAAACTTTTTACTTTTATATATTCGTACTGAAATCGCATTCGGGAGATGGTGGTTGCACTTTACGCTACTAATTATGTGCAGGGTACTTGTACTGCTGTGCGCACGCTCGTTTTTCTTTTGTCCACCATCATCTATGTTCTTCTACTGCACGTTTCCCGCGAAACAAAAATAAATCCCGCGTTCCCTGGCAGGCTAGCACACAATCCCACGCAATAGGAAAAGTCGCATGTTTCCTGACCGATTAGCCAATCATGCCCCTCAATTAAACATAGGGCAAGGCCTTGTGTTAGCGGCAAGCGCTCGTGGGCCTAGGGGGGGGGCTCCCTGTGTGTTGGTGAATACGGCCTCTGTCTCCGCGCTTCGTATATATCTTCGTATTTACATCCGCGCATCTGCATGATTCACCTAAACTAGAAAACTGCGATACTGTGTGCGTGTACACATCTCGATACTACATGGGATGTCCCAAACGGCTACTGGAGGAAATGACAGTTATGATAAAGGCGCTACCATAAACTGCAAACCTTGAGTGACCGTCGAAGCGTTGTCAGTGGTGTTAGTTACGTATTGTTAGATGTGATGTTCTTAGATTACGGCCAATATGGTAGATTTTGTTCTCAAGTTTTTGTTTTAGGGTCTGGCGTCACTTGTCCGGAAATGCAAGAACAGATGAGGTGAAGGCATGGTTTGCGTCGGGGCAAAAGGAAGGCATCGAGGACAGTGACAGTGAGTTATCACTACATATTCACATCTGACTTAGCTACTTTGCTTCAAATTAAGACTGGCGTTGTTGATTGTTTCACTTATATCATCAATCATCTGGCTGTACTACACTCCTGCTTGACTTCCCATACTTTGTTGTTTAGTTGTCTATACCACAGACGAGAGCCACCGCTATTGAAGTATTGAAGCACTTTCGATTAGCGAGTCCGATGATGTGAAATAGATGCGCGAGGTCTTTGTTTCCCTCTTATTTTACAACGTATTTGCCTTTTGTTATAAGGAACTAATGTTCTTTAATTGTTCAGAATTACTTGGCACCAGTTCACCTGATGTGTCGGTCCTGGGATCCCGCAGTCCATACACATCCTACTTTGGAAGGAGCGAGCTGTGCGATTTCCCGTTAACGAAAGAGGAGCAGACATACGAGACAGAATTCAGGCTCATGGGAAGGGAGAAGGTCAGTAGTTGTGTGGAATCCGCCAAACGTCTTCTTTGGTTCAAGTCCTCATTTATTAACTGCTCGGTAGTGAGAGTATCGCTTTCGATAGCTAATCAAGGGAGTTTCCATCGCCGGTTTCTCTCAGTTTAACATATCTATTTTTAGATTTTAAAACAGTGGTTCATTTAGGCTGGCATTCTCAAAGACATACTAAAAGGGGTCCGGAAAATACACCTGGCCGAATGCGCATTACAGGAACTGTTGAGGTTGGTGGTTGTTTAGCTATGTCTGAATTAGCATGAGTAATTGAAGTAATTGCTTACATGCTTACACGTGTCTTAGATACGTAATATAATTTTACGCATAGTTGTTATAGAGTTCTGTTAGGCCATGGCCATTCGGCGGTGGCTCCACTATGAATAACGGGCTTTGCGTTGTATTATCGTTGACTGTAATTTTCCCAACTTCAGCTACCGTGCGTTGTGTTCAAATGGATGGCGTCAATCTTAGTTGGTCCAGTTGGGTCGCGTCCGACAGTCCGACTTCGGCTAATGTTCTTCCGATGAAGATGTGTGAGTTGTCTCGACATTCTTTATATATATTTAAAGGTTTATTGATAAAAACGACAAGTACAAAATAACAAGGTAAGCGAGAAAATAATAACCAAAAATCCCACAGAGTAAAGGGTTCAAGTCCTTTACTACTTACGGGGAACATTAAATTAAATTAAAAATAACTACGAATGTACGAATACAAATAGTAGATACATTATGTTGTTGGAATGAAAGGTTAGGCCTTCTAAAGCACGGCAGGGCGCGCCCGTGCGTAATGGGCGTCAGGCGTCAGTCTGATAGCCTAGTGGCTCACTGACTGTAACTTTATCTAAGGAAACTTTTCACTTTTATATATTAGTAATTAGTGCTGGAATGACAGTCGGGAGATGGTGGTTGCGCTTTTCGCTACTAATTATGTGCAGGGTACTTGTACTGCTGTGCGCACGCTCGTTTTTCTTTTGTTCACCATCATGTCGAATTCTACCTTCTAAGATGATATGACGATATCGGATGATGCTAATAAATAAAGGATGTGGAATCATAGCTACCGTACCTCTCCTGTCCAATCCAAGCTCTCAATCTATTTATGTGGTCTGCCCTGTATTCCTTACCTTTAGTACCTTTAAAGCGAAATACCGGTCGGTTTTTGAAACACATCGAATACGCCAGTATTCTTGTGCAGGCAAATCGAGCTAAATTCGAGCAAATTAGCATAAATACGTAGGAGTTCAGTTGTCCACGATGCGTTTCAAAAACCAGCCGGTATTTCGCCGAGGTACCCAAGGTAAGGAATAATTGTGGTGCAATTGTGAACGTCAGTAATTGCAGTTTGTGTGAATTGGAGGAGTGCGATCAGATGGTAGAGGTCCGAATGGATGCGGGTGTGGCAATGTTGCTCCAGAATGTGTCATTAACAATGAGAAGAAGTACAGTGGAACAAGGTGCCTTTTTAAAGTACATTCCTTCCTTTAGTCTTTAATTTCGAGAGGCTTTGCGGTGTTATTGTGTACTGTGAAACTGGCAAGAAAAGAAGCCGTGAAATTGGAATTTAAGTTTCTTATTTCCATTTTCAATATAGTATATTTATTGTTGAAAACCGTCATGTTTCAGAGACAATTTAGACCTGACTTGGATATGTATATGTTATGGTGTAGTTTGATGTTCGACGATCCATTTATTCTCTAAAAATGCTATGTAAAAATTTGTGTACTCTTAGTTATTCTAGTATTCTTCAGCGTGCCTGGTCGGTTCATACGGATCTCTGTGTATGTCTTATGTGGATCATTTGGGTCTTCGGGATTCGTCGATTTTTCCAGACCAGACAAGGTTTGTATTCTTTTTTTACGGTTATTGCCTTCCCCCAATAAAGGTTACATGGGAAGTGCTTACTGTGTATGTATTGTTGTTGTTCATTGAATGTTGTGTTATGTGAGGTGGTGCGGTATGGTTCTCATACCGGGTTACGGTATGTCATCTCAATCTGTTACGTACAAACGTTTTTGCCAGTTCTCTCGTATATGCAACTTTTTGGCGTTTAGGTCATTTGTCTCTAGCCCTTCTTGAAACTAAATTGTCTGTAATATAGTGTAAGCGGAGAACTGTACTTTTCGTTCAAGTCAGTTAGCGATCACAAGTGTCGCATTTGGTCTTCTTGAAACGACAATGTTATGTAGTTGTATGTGTGTTTCTCCGTTTAGTGGTATTCTAAGTAAAAAAAGTCGCACTTGACGGGTGTTATGAGTTAATGGTGACTTCAATGTTCGCATTACAGTTGGATGGTTGTGATGTCCCCGGACTTCATTTTGCTACGGCAACGCCAACTCCGATGTTGTGTGCTGCGTGCTCGATGGATTGTAAAGAGGCGATAGGACTAGAAATGGCTGGGAGAGGTACTGTAGCTATATTACCTAGCTGTAGCAGTGGAATACCGTAGTGTAGTGTACACTAATGAACTATAATTTCTTTTTGCGTAGAGTTACTTTAAGAAGTTAAGTTACTTTGATTTGATTTGCAGTTTATGGTAGCGCCTTTATCATAACTGTCATTTCCTCACGTATTATTTTGGGATATCCCAAGTAGTATCGAAATGTGTAAAAGTACACAGTATCGCAATTTTCTAGTTTAGGTGAATCATCCAGATGCGCGGAGCGCGGATGCGCGGATGATACGAAGATATATACGAAGCGCGGAGAAGATAAGCAAGACGGAGACCGCGGAACGTGAGCTTACACCTCAATCAAGGTTGGATATTTTCGATCGTATTTTACTTTTGGACTATTATTAAACAGTCGAAAAGTGGCAGCACGTTGTCAGTTGTCAGTCAAAAATAATAGTCTTCTCCTTTTCATAATGTGAATTTCACTCTGCTTTTTGTTAGAGTGCTTATTTATACCCGCGTTTTATGCTGATTGTTTTCCGTTTCGATGTTGCCGAAGCTGAAGCTGTCATACAATGCCTCATCTGGTTAAAAAAGGTTAAATCTTGAACTGCTATTGCACTTGTCCTATAGATCCATTGACATGTAGCTTAAGCCAGGTCTTTATGCCTTAGGATTTGGCTGTTTTAGGAATTCAGACTTTGTCATTGTAGGCCACATTGAACAACGAGTATTGTCAGTCCACGTGGAAACTTCAATTGCGCTATAGGAATGTGGATACCTGGATGCTGCTATACTAGGTAAGGTTCAGCTTATGGAGTGAGGAGTGATATGTAACCTTTTCTCTACTTACTGAATAAGACTACACATGGAAGTGTTATATGGTGGCCTACTGAAGATGGTTAAGATAGTTTGTTGGATGTTAGTGCTTTTTTCGTCAGTGTCAGAATCTGGAGTATTCTTCAATTGTGACTGTTTATCGCAGTCGTCCATGCTTATCTGGATCAAGATTGCGTTGGATTACATTGGATTACGTTGAGCTTCTAGAACATTTTAGTTTTGTACACACTGGTGACACTGGCCCCGTTCCCCTTACTAGGAAGGTTCCATATGATCGATCTTATAACCCCTTACACATTACAGTGTCCTTCACGGTTGGCCGGTGTTCGTTGATGTCTCTGTCTGTCATCTAATGAGGTTCTTGGAATTTGGATTCAGTGCGCGTGTTGAATGTCGTGCTACTATTCGCCGATCTTTGTCTCCAGTCAAGGTTTGTATTCTGATTTTGTTATTTTGTTTGTCCTTCCCCTAATAAAGGTTTCATGGGAAGTGATGGTGTATTCTTTGTTGTTCATTGGACCTTGCGTTATACGATAGGTTCGTTCAGTCTCCCAATCAGTTATGTGTTGCGCAGTACTTGCACGTTTTCGATTTTATTTCTTGCTCATGAGTGTGATTACACGAGTGCAGGCGACTGTTAGACTTGTCGAGAATGGGACTAAGACTAATCATTTTCCAATAAATCTACAAGATATGGGCACAAAAACATAGAATTCAAATTCACGTTACACTACAATTGACAAGACGGAGGGAGGTAGAAATTAAAGCGAAATAACGGCCTGTTCTTGAAACGCATTGTGGTCAGCCGCATTTTGTGCATCATTTGCAAATAAGCACAATTTAGAATAAAAAAATCGACCCTAACTCCCCAACTCGACCTCACTCATCATAAATAGATAAGAATGCAGTTGTCCACGGTGTGTTTCAAAATCCGGTGGCTATTTTTCTTTAAATTAAACGTGAAGATCTCGATGTTTCAGTACGTGTACAAGGCGCGGCTCATTTACAACTTGGACGATGAGATTTTTGGGATCGTTTTGTTCAAAGGACTTATTCTGAAATCGGATGGGGTGGTCATGATATTCATCACGTTCTTTTGTTAATCAGGCATTGTTCTTTCTTATTCTTATTCAGTCATATCTGTGCTTTTGTGTGAAGTAACTAGCCGCAGTAAATAAAAAAAAATGTGTGATGTTTGTATGTATAAATGGTGTTTCTAGAGTGGGTCATTCACACACAGAATTGAAGTTATAATGAGAAGTCAAAGTTTTTTTGGGAGTTTTTGTAGTTTGAGGCCTTTGTAACACTGTAATTTGTTCATGATACGGTAATTATGGGGATTTAGCTTACAGTAGTATGTGTGATGTTTGATCATGTTTCAGAAACGATGATTGAAGCTGTACTTATGGATGGTTCATGGTTTGCGTTTTGAAGCGCCATTAATTGGTAAGTACATAATGCGGTTTGATGTTTTGTTTGTTATACTCTGTTGTGCCGAAGTTCAATTGTTAGGTAATTTTAAGAGCTCTTTTGTTATAACAGAATGAAAGTTTATTGCCTTCCATGATGATGATACTTGTTTTTTTTTAACTTTAAATTGTTCTGTTAATTCAGTTCAAGTTCACTTAGTTTTTGTGTAACTACCAATATTCCCAAGTTACTAAGCAACTTACAATGGATTCTCATTTATGTATGCAACTTTTTACCAGTCGTGAGCTCTTATATTGCACAAGAGTTAAGTACAGTGTTTGAAGACCCGGTGGCTCAAAATCACAAAAAAAAAATTTGTCGTATTGCGCCATGTTTCAGAGACGATGTAAGAGGAGAAGCCACTGAATATAAACTGCTCAACGAGTTGAATTCCGACTAAATCGGGTACCAAGTAACGGTAGGTGTAATTTCGTACGACGAAATGTGCTTCTTGTCTGTCTTGTACTATATAAAGAGAATAATAATTATAAGTGTTGCATATGCATTGTATATTTGTTGCCATGAACTTGGCATAGTATAATTTTTGTTTTGCCCCACGGGCATTTTGTTTGTTATACTTGTTTGGACTACGTGCAGATTTCAGATTCAAATACGAAGGGCGAAGTTTTTGGCTTGCCGGTCGATCAAGGTTTCTTGACTTCTTGACAGAGTGACTACTGGATACTGATTGAGGGTCAGCTTTGGCGGTTAGTTAGTAATTTGTTAATTTGAAGTTGTTTTTAGCCTTTGTACCATCGTACCATGTAACCAATGTGTTGTGGGATAGTGTTGAATTAACAAATTCCTAATAGAGCAAACGCGGGTCGATGGAACATTTTTTGAAAGGGGAGGGATGTGTTATTATATTGTTGAAGCGACATGTACGTTGTACGTATTTAAAGACCTCAAAATCAGCGAATGAGAAAAAAAATTGCCGCATAGTGCCATTTTCAGATGCTGTGTAAGAGGTGGGAAGAGTAGCCACGTGAATCTTTGGATCTCAGTCTCATGTGGTCTGCAAATTCAGTTGGAACGTTTCCGCTGCATCTACCGCAATACCAGGTAACGGTAAGCGTATGCTTTCATTTGGTTTGTATGTTTGTTATTGTGTACTACAATTTGTATGTTGGGTTTATTTATAATTGCCTACACCTTGCATAAGTAGTGTGTACTTTTTGTCATATATGTTGAGCTAGTGACCTTGCAGGTCATCGCTTTGTGGGTCCGGAAATAGTTCTCGTTATTTGTTATAAACGTTTTGTACATTCAGCTTAAAGTACGGAGAGATTTTGGCTGCCCATTTCTCTTGCTGTCCGGTTGATCAAGGGTGACTAAACTGAGTGAGGATTCAGGATCACCTTTGTCGGTTAGTTTATTTAATATATATCCGTTCATTCGATGTTGTTTTTTGTATTTGTACTGACATGACACCGACTTGTGGTGCAAGTCCTTTTTCTATCTGTAGACGTTCGTGTGGTCAACCTTACGGGTTTGAATTTTACGGGCCATGTGTTACGTAACACGAGTACAGCGCGAGACTCACTTCTTTGTCTTTTGTTTCGTAATTCCGATCTCAGTTCGAGTTCTAACTATATGTATTTTAACTTGTGTTCTGTTATTAGCCCTTTTTGCATTAATATTTAATTTCAAGTTGGGTTTTCCTGAGTGTTAAACCGTAGACCGTAACTCAAAGTAAACTTGACTTCAGAGTTGTGCTTGTTTGGATCACGTCTGGGTTCAAATGCAACCGAAATTCAATTCGAAGTAGTCGCTCACGTGACCATGCAATACGTTCACTCGAATGTAAGTCCTTCTAAAATGTATAACTTTTTTACTCTTTGTAATACCGCGGATGTACCTGTTACTTAGACTGTTGGCTGGTTCCTTTTGTACGGGTAATTTTCTAATATCCTAATAAGTTCCGGGTTGTGGTAATAACTTCGCGTTTTGCTACTGTAAGCGCTGTGGTGTTTTGGTGAAACAACTTGTTGGTAGGTATTTAGATGTGATATGATTTCTTATTGTGGTTTAGTTTATACGTGTATTTGATGATCGCCTTTTTTCAGAAGCTACATGAGATGAGAGTTATTCAATACGTTAGAAAAAGGAAAAGGACTCCGCATCCATTGTTCTGAATTTTCAAGTTACCTGTTTATGTATGTGGTCTCGGTCTCTTCCGTGTCGTGGTTTATCTTTCACGGTAAGTATTTTCAAATTCCTATTGGATAAACAAAGTAACAACGAGGAACCAAATATGGTCGTTTTCACGAGGGCCGGATAACCACTGCGCTTCTTTTTACATAGCGTAAGGGTAGTTGTTTTCAGAGTAATATTGTAATTTAGGCCAGTTATGCCACATATGATGTGTCATTATACCTTTAACTGTTCTTACTTATTCTTAACATATGTTGGTAACAGTAACAGTGTGTTTTCAGCGCTGGCGTGCATCATCTATTAGCGTCAGCTAAGTACCTCGATGTTCGAAGACCGCAATGTTTCAGCAGTTCGACATTAGAAGGCACATTTGAGGGACACTGTTCGGTACTTGGCACTGATGATGAGGAGGTCATACAACGCCATCGTTGTTCATTACCACCCACGTTTGGTAGGTGTCTACGTAATTTCAATGCAAACCACTTGTGTCTTGCAATTAGGTAAATGTCGACTAAGTTTTCTTTCGATTATGACACAACTTTATTCACCTACTTGGGTCACATGGTTACATTGCGGGGGTCTTATTGTGAACATCGTTATCGTGCTGGTGTCTTCTCCAATTCAAATCATAATAAGTGGGATAATCAAAGTGTTTTGTATCACTTTTACGCCAAGATATGATGTTTGAACACTACCTGGGATTATTATCGCAGTACGCGTTTATATAAGTAATTTACAGTGCGGACTGCTTCTATCGGGATCGGTTTGGTGCGCTGCGAAAGTGCGAACTCGAGGATGGAGTTCTGTAGTATGGATTTGCGTGGCATGTCGCCGACGAATAGAAGAGCCCATTTGGAAGCCATAGTAGAAAGGTAATTGTTTCAAGTTATCATTGTTTGTGATATGTTGGCAGATTTCTTTCTTACTCATTTATTAAGTATTCATTCTTTGTGTACTTGCCAGTTTCATGCATGATGAGGTTGAGTTGTCTTGTTACACATTTTGTAGAATAATCTTATTATATAAAGTTGGGAGCTTTGTTTGTTTGTTTGTTCGTTTGTTTGAGTGTACGTTTGGATGATGTGCGTTACGCTCAGGTTGTAGGATTGGTTCAGTAGTTCACGTTCCCGTGCACTGAGCCATCTCACTTCCCGAGCGCCCCTCTCACAAATGTCCAAAAAAGGCTGCATATGTGGAATATGTGTGGTGTATCGTTCGGGCGTTTCTGCGGCACAAAGGGTTCAAAGAACACTCACGGCACAAAATTCAAAGAACGACCAATTTTGAAAACTTGAAATCACGCTTTTCAATGCTTTATTTACTCTTATTTTACAAAAATTTTCCATTGCCTTTCAACGTGAGAATTATCCTCACCTTGAGCTACCTACGAGAATCCAGCCCTGAGCTACGCACTCGCAGACTGCATATACTCACCAAGGGTCAGAGGCGTATGAGCAGAGAGTTTAAAGAACACCCCCACTCCATCAGCAACGCCATTGCGGATGGCTCACACGAATGCCACACAAAAGGTTGCATTATACTCCAAGGAAGCGGAGTATCGGCCGAGCGATAATGTTCAAGGAACATCCACTTGCTGTGCAACGCCATTGTGGAGCGCTCACATGAGCACCACACAAAAGTTTGCATGTACACCAAGGGCGCGGAGTACATGCCGAGCGATAGAGTTCAAAGAACACCTACTGCAGGGCACCTCCCCTGCGGAACGCCCAGTGAACGCTACAAAGGCTGCCATATACAGAATGCTTGCGGGGTATCGTTCGAGCGATTGTGCGGCAAGTAGGCCGAGATCCCTGTTCCATGCAATTCAAGAAGCATATTCGCAATTATAATAATTCCCTGTCAATGGCATCGATGTGTGCTCAACTTGATG
Source organism: Pelodera strongyloides (assembly GCA_036852015.1). NCBI lineage: Eukaryota > Metazoa > Nematoda > Chromadorea > Rhabditida > Rhabditidae > Pelodera > Pelodera strongyloides. The sequence continues at coordinate 43,137 of JAANDG010000536.1, forward strand.
TTCCCCGTGGCGCCGGTCCTTATTTAGGAGGAATATAGTCAACAGAAACTAAGTTCTATCCCCGTGTTTGATATTGGTGTAGGTTTCAAAAGGAAAATAACAAAAGTGAAACCATTTCCTTCAGACAAATGTTTGCTTCTAACTTATATAGCCCAGCGAAACATTGCGACGTATCATCCAGGCACATTCCTTTTTTTTTAGGATTTGAAATTTTTTCGATATTGTAGAGTCCAGCAAGTTGCAGACAATTTAGGAGAAATATAGTCAACAGAAACTAAGTTCTATCCCCGTGTTTGATATTGGTGTAGGTTTCAAAAGGAAAATAACAAAAGTGAAACCATTTCCTTCGAATAAATGTTTGCTTCTAACTTATATAGCCCAGCGAAATATTGCGACGGATCATCCAGGCACATTCCTTTTTTTAGGTTTTGAAATTTTTTCGATATTGTAGAGTCCAGCAAGTTGCAGACAATTTAGGAGAAATATAGTCAACAGAAACTAAGTTCTATCCCCGTGTTTGATATTGGTGTAGATTTCAAAAGGAAAATAACAAAAGCGAAACCATTTCCTTCGGATAAATGTTTGCTTCTAACTTATATAGCCCAGCGAAACATTGCGACGTATCATCCAGGCACTTATTCCTTTTTTTTAGGATTTGAAATTTTTTCGATATTGTAGAGTCCAGCAAGTTGCAGACAATTTAGGAGGAATATAGTCAACAGAAACTAAGTTCTAACCCGTGTTCAATATTGGTATGGGTTTCAAAAAGAAAAAGAAAGACTGGAGACTCTTTGGATAGAAATGTTTCCTCCTAACTTATATAGCCCAGAGAAACATTGCGGCGTATCAGCCACGCGATATTAAGCTGCTTTTAGGCTTTGGCAATTTTTTCGATGTCCTAGAGTAGAGCAAGTTGCAGACAATTTAGGAGAAATATAGTCAACAGAAACTAAGTTCTTTCCCCAGGAAACTATTCTTGCGAGAAAGAGTTGCCTCTACTTATAGATATAGCCCAGTGAAACATAGCGACCATCAGCGAATATTGGAAAGACGCCTCAGGCGGCGGTAGCCGACTGGTACAGTATAAAGATGTAGATCTAGGCTTTTGGAGAGTGTTCGGAATAGGAAATGGGAATTGGAGTGTTTTGATTTAGTTAGGTTGGATTATATGCCATATTATTCAGACTATCTGACTATCGAATGGAACTGGCTGTCATCTTATTGCAAAATTTGGACCTCAGTGCCCTGTGGCCGTGCGTCGATGTCACCGTCAGACAAAGCAAGGTTTGTATTATCTTTATCTGTCTACAACTTCCCCCGAATAAATGTTTACTGGGAAGTTGGTGTTGATACGTGTCTTGTTTTTTGTCCATTTGTACATTTCACCTTTCACCACAGCACTACCTTACACCATAGTACACCGTTGTGCACATTTGACCATGCACCACTTGACCGCCACGTTTAACCGAATTTGTATCATGTAGGGTGTCCAAGTATTGATTCTCCGAGCAATTTATGTGTAATCAAAAGGTTACCCCCAAGAAACCATCCACAACGGTTCTGATTAGCGTATGAATGCTATGTAGGAAGGGTTGGGGGAACGGCGTTCCTGTTTTGTATTTCTTGTTGGATATGTATACAACTTGTATTTTGCATAGTGTCTTTCGATTATTGTCCTAGGGTATTCGCCGTGCGGTGAGCTGTTTCATTTGACTTCCATATAGCTAGTCGCATATGAGTTGTAATGACTTCTATACGGGATGTCCTTTTTCTCGGAGCTTGTGAAGTTGTTGTGTATGTGATATTTTCAAAAGCATAAAGGTGGTATATTACGTAATGGTAGAAATCACATTAAACTTTGTTTTATTTTATAACGCAATTGCATTTTAGTACTGTCTTTTGGTTTATTCATACATTTACTTGGGGGAGTCCGTTCGTGTTTCCAAAGAGACGGCAACTTTGTTTTTTACAGTACCTTCTGCCATAACGTCGTTAGCGGTTTGAAGGATTAGAAAGTCTGCATCTCTTTTCTGGAATCGGAATGTAAGCTCTTACTTCTTACACGTGATCTTGAATGTACAGCCAACGTTCTTTGTCATTGTCATTGCTTTTGTTGTTTGTTCGACTGGATATTTGACTTGCATAATAGTTATAGTACGCATGCCACGTTTCCGTACTGTTGTGAAGTGTTGATAGTTGGGATGAAGTGTGTTATGTCACATTGTTGCTCAACAACGAGAAATTTATTACCAAATGGGTGTTTTATACAAGTGCTGTGGATACATACTGTATTTGAATATCGGCAAATTGTCATGTTTCAGAAGAAGCTACACATGAGATGATAGGACGAGTGTTTGTGCTATGATTGAACTATGTTCAGTTGTTCAGTCAGGATGATGCATCCTCTTCAAATGGCCCGTTCAATATTGTCGTCACTGGAACCCACATGTGTTCTATGTATGAATGGTGGGTATTTTCACTTATAAATTTGGTGCGATATTTGCCACATGTGCTCAAGTTATCTATTTCAAGATTTGCGAAATAATGTAAGCAGGAAGCAAGGTTCAGAAAAGTTTGTTGATGTCTTCTGGACGCAGGCAAACTGCGTGCAGCATGCTTTTAATCTGTGTTTTTGTCTTAGCAGTTACTCGAATATATGATTAATTTTAGTTAGGATCAACCTGTAAGCAATATAAGGAATTGTAAATGTAGAGAGTGTAAAAATAAAATAAAAAGGTTCATTTCATTGTGTTTTACTGTGTTTATTATCCTCAAGGAGGCGGCATGTCAGATTTTCCATAACTTTCTGTATGTTCTTGTTGAAGCAGTTGGCCTATCTGTATATGAGTAATGATCCAGACTTGGCCTAACTTGTGATAAATTGCGACTGTATAACTTGAGGCATGACTTATTTGAAGTTAGAGTGTTATCAGCAAACACCATTGTAGCCACTAAGTAAGGAATTTGAAGAACGGCTTGTTTCAGTTCAAGGACAATATAAGTCGCTGTGCACTTTTGGTTTGATGAAGATCTCGAGGAGGAGTTGTCGAACAGTGATGGTGAGGCGCATTGCATTGGATCTTGGAACGTCGCTGTCACAGTCAAGGTTTGCACTCGGATATTTTTGTACAACTTTCCCCAATAAAGGTTTTCTGGAAAGTTTCGCTTGGTGTGTTGTTGTTCACTTGTTGTTGTGTCATTTTTATGTAAAGGAGCTAAGGCTATGTATATGGGACGTTCCCGTTTTTGTAAATGTTCAATTTATGTGTAGCTACCGTTTCTTATCCATCCCTCTAGACTGGCCGTTCACCGTCTAAGTTTTGCTCCATTCAATGTTTGACCGAGTAGTTATGCGGCAAACTGTCATACCATGTGGCGGCTCGTGGTGATCTAGCACGTCATAGTTTTCTAGTTAGCTAACTTTAAGGAAGATTAATTGAAGTTATGTTATAGATTTATAATTTTTTTATGTCGCTTTTTGCTTCGCCCTTATCTTCTCAGTTGTACTCTTAATTTCGTAAGGTACTTCATTGAAGAGCGTATACCGTACGCCCCAGTTGGTGGCATAGTGTGTGTTACTTTTTAGCTGTATTATATTTATAGCTGTTGGGAGTTGGGATGTATTGCTTAATATTATTGGTTCGTGCTGGGTAGATAAACCGCCATGTTTCAGAAACTATAGAAGGGGCAGCTCGCTTGCGGGCGATTACTCTTGCTCTTTTATTTGGTCCTGAAATCAACGATTCGAAGTCGCGTGGCATCGGGATTTGGTAGGTGTATTTGATATCCTTTTATTTCGGTTTTTCGTTTGTTTGTTATGTGCTATTCACTAACGTTACTATTCACTTATTCACTAACGTTCATTTATTGTTTACCTTAACACCGCTATTGAGCGTTGTGGTGCCCAATACTGCCCCACATTTTGAGATTGCACATAGGGCGAAATTCATATTCTATGCAGTGTGTTAATGAATCTATTGCAATACTGGTCTTCAGTTTGTTTATGTTGTACTATATTGTGGGGTTTATTGTGTAAGTAGCAAGTGCCATATTTACGTAAGGAACTTGAAGGTTGTCATATTTCAGGTGCAATAGACTACAAGGAACTGTAGTGTCATGCCGGTACGCTTTAATTTCAATGTGTTATTTGCTTGCATTCTTTACTTCTTTTTCATTCGTGTTATGCGCATCACTGTATATGGTGAAACTGACAATATAATGTTATGGGTTGACTGTTGTGTTGTGCCATTTCATGTATTGAACAAATGTAGATCTATCACCTTGATACCATGGAATATTTCAGATTTTGGATGTCATACGAAGGAGACGTCATATGATTGGATCTATGCTTTGAACGGAACCAGTGTACAATTGAATCACCAATTTTCGTGGACGCGCATACAGGTTTGTATGTTACGTATATGTGGCAACTTATAGTTAGCCCCAGGTATACCTGCGAAGTGTGTTAACTACCCAGTATGTGTGTCGGTTTGTAGAATCATATTAGCGTATCCTTGTGTTGATGTGTTTGTTCTTCGAAAAATGAAAGGGATTGAAAGTTGGTGTTTAGGATGTGTAGTAATCGAGTTTGAAAACCGCCGTGTTTCAGAACCGGGACAAGAATAAACAAACTTGGACAACATGTTGGATTTTACCTAGGCAGAGTTTTCTACTCCATCAAATTCAGCAATTTCGTCTCATTTCGGACCGTGCCCCTGCTATCGTAAATGTATGTTGTTTGCTTGTTTCCCGCATATTCTTATGAGTTATTATAATTCTTCTTTATGTCTTGAAGGAACACACAAACAGTCAGTTGGATTACGCATTTTGAGAACGCATAGTTTGTTTCTATTGTGAAAATTTGGAAAGAAAGACTAGTATTCGGATTATTTTGGTAAAAGTATTTTGACACACGCCGCCATGTAGTAAATCGCTTTCTCGTTGTTTGTTTATGTATTTACGTAATGTTCTAGAGTTGAGAGTTGAGACTGCAAACAAACACCATTATAAATTTAGTTTATAGGCAAAACGCTATCTTCACTGATCATCATATTAACTATTTTGTTGGATTTCGTGATATGATGCAAAGTGTATTCAGTTTGTAGTTTATATCACATTTAGTCATGTAGTATACGCGTGGGTTTTGTAGGGATCGATTTCGCAAAACATAACTCCAACATCGAAACATACGTGTTCGTCATTGTTGATATACTTCGAAGATGAATGGTGATGGGAAGTTGTGAATTTGACCTGTGTTGTCAAGTAAGGGTGACCGTAATTCGTATTGTCTTATATTTATCTGAAATGTTATCTTATTTAGGCCGTATGTCGTTCGCGTGTGATGGCGAGTTGGCTGTTCTCGCAGCTGTGTAGTTTCGTGGATCCTCGCTGAGTTACAACACGAATATATCTTTTCGTCTGGAAAGGTTCGTGTTTTTGTTATCGTGAGTCAGTGAGTCTAAATTCAAATAACTGAAGGGCGATCTTTGGACGGTGTGAAACTAAACTGTACGTTTCAAATGCTTGTTCCATTTCCATAGTTCCATTACCAAACCATCTTACAACTAGTTATTGTTGATGTTAACTGACGTAGTGACGTTCTTGCTTAATTAACTAGGATATTCATCTTAATAGCTAACTTATGCCTTGTTAGAGTTGAAGGGTCTATGTGCCCCGTAGTGTAGTCAGCGTCGTAATGTTTGTTTCAGTTTCGTAATTTATGACACTACTTGGACACCATTTGAAGACTTTGTTCATTAGGTAAGTGTTACGTGAATTGTTGAGTTATGATCGAAGACACTGCAGAATAAGATGATTTTGTCATTTTGAGCGGAAATTTTTCCATATCTCAAAATGTAATTGTTTGGTAGATTGCGCGTATTTTCACTGCCTTGTCATTTATCTAGAGTTTAGTGAAGCCTGTCTACTTTATCATGGTTGATTATCACTGTGGAACGTTTAATTATAAAATAGCGTAGTAAGTGCTTATGACTTGGTGTAGAAGCGAAACAAGCACATTTGTGTGTGTCAGTTTTGGCTTTTGGTAATGTGGAAATGTAGCGTTTGAAGACCGCCGTGTTTCAGAAGTGAGACAATATGACAGAAGCTTGGTTCATGTGTTATTGCCAGTGTACCAGTGTTGAATTCTATACTCGGACAAATGCAGCACAATTTCATCTCCTTTCGAATGATGTTATCGTATATGTATGTTGTTTGCATCACATTATTATCTTTTTATAGGTGATGATAATTGCTTCTTTATATATCGAAGGAACAAACAATCAGTTGGATGACCTACAACAAACACGATTATGCTCGGCATGCCGTGTGGTATTTATTTTGTGTAAACTGACAAGAAATATGAGATGTGCATACCGCACCAACCCGGTACATAGGGTTCCGTCCAAGTTAGATGTTTTGTGTAATACCGTAATTCTTTTTGTATAATTTCATTTGTTCGTTCTCAAGTTCTCGTGCAACAACAGTATGATGTTGGGTATACTTTTCCTGCATATATAGGGTTAGGTCCATCATGGTTAAAGCAAGTATAGACACTTTTTATTTGAGAACGTCCTTTATCATGCTCAATTTCTTTTCTTTTTTTTTGCTAAAAAAAAGGTATTTCAGCGCTTTTCATCTTCTACTGTATCCTGTGGCTACCGAGGGGTTGTTTGGAAACGACATAAGGCAAGCTGGCTAGTCGCTGGTGTGTCTTTTCCATAGAGTCGTCGCTTCGCCCGGCAACATCCGAGGTTTGTTCTTTTACAACTTTCTCCAATAAAGGTTTTTCTAGTTTATTTTGTTGTCGCGCTGTTTTGCTCACTGTTATTCCAATGAGTAAATGTTTATAAGACCATTAGAAAGAGTTCAACACCGGATTACTTCTATACGGTGTTTTGCTCTTTTTGAGTAACTTATAAACATTAAGACTTTAATACACTGTTGTGGTATCCGTTTTGAGGCTAATCCATGTGTTGAGCATCGTTTTTGTTTAAACAGTAACCCGTAGCAGATTGATATATGAAGGGTACCACGTACCACCGTCGAATTCCTCATGTTCAATATTCTAATCGGAAGTGGTTCAGACGTTAGCCGTCCACATTATGTAATTCTAATTCTGCACTCTGCAGGTGGTTCGCCAGTGAACTCACCGGTGGGCTAAGGTTGTGGACCAGCCACCCCACTTTGTCATTGAAAGTTTAGTGTTCCACCTGTCGTGTCAACCACGGATGGCATTAATCACGGTAATGGGTTACCAACCCAACCCGTATTTGGCGCCAGTACCTTGTTTACCATTTAGGGAGATTGCGTCGTTCGTTTGTGATGAGAAGTGAAAAATGGTCTTCTTCTTCATTACGATCGAGTTGCTGAGTGGATAACATAGGCAGATTCGTATCTAAAAGAAATGTTCGTTTACTGAAGGTTTGTATTTTGGATGATTATTCTAATTTGTACCACGATTGACTTCTTTAGATTGTTGGTTAATACATGGGAATTTGTGAATTTATGTCATTGATTGCACTTTTTATTGTAGTTCTCGCGTAGTTGATTTAATTGGGAGGGATTGGTGACTATGACTCTAATATTGTTATGTAGAGGTTTTTTAACGAGTATGTTACATTGAGGTTAATTTGTAAGTCTGTCACTGTATGCGTATTGTGTATTCCTGCGGTTAAACGTTTGTATCGTAATTGAGTTCAGGGTTTATGATTCATAATGTTATAGTAAGGCATCATCTACAATAGGTACGGTATCGTGCTGTTTTTACTTAATTTTCTTAGTTTAGGTACTGTGGATTGGTGTGTGACGCGGAGATGCATTGCTGAAGGATTCACTTGCGTTCTTCTACTTCACAATGGAGTTTGGATCATTCGGTTGACTTCCTATTGTGACGACATCGTTTTTTGCCAATAGAGCAATGACTGTTTCGGAGCGATATGCGAGGTTTGTTTTTCTATTTCTTTGACCCATGTTTTTTTACTCTGTTATTTCGTATTATGTGTTTGTTGTTCACTGAGTTGTGCAGTTCGTGCTAGTCGCAAAATGTGCCCATCAATATGATGAAAGATATTTAGTAACCATTGAATGACCGCAGTTTTAATTATTATTATTGAATACATATCCAAGATATTCCCGCATGTTTCTGCCTTCCTTCAACTAAGCGTGTTTCATTGAAGTTTCCTGACATTTTGTGGGTGAATGGGTCCGAAGGGGGTTGACTTTATTGGAGGACTGGTTCTGGTTTCGTCTTCAAGATTATAAAGTCAGGTTTTTTTTGTGAAATGGTGCACACCCTTTAGCACTTCGTCTCGTTTTTTAGGTTTGCAACTGACCGTTCCCGTTCGTGTTTCACAAGCGTTTTTGCGCACCTTGTGTGTGATTTGCATAGCTTTATCGTTTAGGATTTCACGAATAAAGCTGATCCACACCAGTGTACCATTTCCGCACCAGTGTATGTTAAATGTTTTTTTTCTCATTTAGATCTATACGTGCCGAATAACGACTTGCTTTCTTGCCCTCTCCAACTGTGCGGAGCTTGTGAGAATCCTTGACTCGAGTTCGATGGTTCGATTTAACAGAATTCAGAATCGTGGGATGCTTTTAACCTGCGAGGTTTGTAGTCTATTCTGTATTTTCTTAGTCCATACTCGTTTCCATACGAACCTGATTTTTACCGCGTGTGTATTTCCGTGGTTGAATCGCTTGTTGTAAACGTTTATGAACGGTTTACCTTTACCATAGACGTTTTATGCGTGTTGAAAGAAGTTTATGTGTAATTTACGTCACGTTCCCGGTCCTTCTACTACAATACTATGGCATACGTGTAAATTTGTGAATTAATGCGTACTGTATTACCTTTCAATACAACAAGTGATGTTTGGGAGTGACACGTGACACGTGACACGCTCCATTAAATTGGAAAGGTGGTAGATATCTGGAAAGGTGGTTGGTATTGTTAACTAGACACCTGTTCAAGTCTCTTTTGCATTGGCAGCTGATTGTGATCGAAAATTGGTGACAAGTATTTGAGGTGTACGTTAGGTGAATGGGGAATGCGTCCAAAGAAGCAACACAACCCAAGGGGTGGTGATGTGATGTTTACCTTGCTGCACCGTGTATTGATGCCAAGAATCCTTAACGAATTAAAAGAAACACAACATGTTCGAATCTCATTTAGGATGTTGTCGTTCTTATGTAACGAGGAATGATGTGCTACCCCATCCCATAACGCAGCGCTGTTCCATTGATCGAGTGTGCCTATTCAACATGGGAAGGATTGTTATGTGACCAAGGTTTGTATTTTCCGTTATCACTTAATTCTAATTTCTGCCCGTCGTGACGATTTGTTTGACGTTTCGTTTTTTACTGCATGTATGTGTATTTCCGTGTATTCATTTGATTCCTAGCTTCGTTGATGTTTTGAAAATGAGCAACCCCTCAATAATTACAGTGCGTTACAGTGCGGCACATTGTTTATAATATGGACTTAGTATCCTATATCGTAATCGTAGTGAACAAAATGTAATTTGATTGTTATATTATATTGTTTTTTCCCCCCCCCCCCCCCAACGACCTGTTGTGTTCAAGCTCCTTTTGTATTGACAGCGGGTTGGGTTGGTAACCCATTACCGTGATTTTACGTGAACATTTCAAGTCCTGTAATTTCTGCTGATAACAACTTATTTGGGGTTGAATGCTTAGTTCACTACATGTGTATTTCAGTGATTCAACCATTTGATTCCTAGTTTCGTTGATGTTTTGGCTGGAGATGAGAGGTTTTCATAATGTCTCAGTAAGGCACATTGTTTTAGGGGTTTAGTTTTTGTGCCATATATCGCAGTCGTAGTGTAGTAAACAAACTTGGAATTTGCTAGCTCTTCATGCATGATAGATTAGCTAGATGTTAGAGATTGTCCTCTGCCGCTCTGCCCCATGAGCTTTTGTTCAAGTCCATTTTGTAGTTCCAGCTGATGGTGGGCGGGGGTACTTTTTATTATATACTTCCATTTTTGAAAATCACAATATAAAGCAGGCCATGCTTCCCGCACCAACCAAGAATTGTTGTCCAAAATATTGTTAAGTATGTTTATGTATGTTGTGTTGTATGTTAAATTGCTCTAATTTAGGACTGTGCCGTTCGTACTTCTAACTTCTTCTCCATATTGCACAGGCTATTCGAGTGACCGTGGATGGACCCAGCAAGCTTATTCAGTGTGGGCACGAATGTGTTTAGTGAACAAGGTTTGTATTTTGTATTATTATTTTGAGTCCTATATCTAATTTTCACCAGGAACTACTTCTTTAAAGCGAAATACCGGCCGGTTTTTGAAACGCATTGAGTACTCCCTGCTTTCCTATGCTTCATATGCAAATGAGCTTAAATTTGAATAAAAAATAGACCCCAGTTGACCCCTTTTAGAATAACTTCCTAAGAATGCTGATATTTGAAGTGCGTTTCAAAAACCGGCCGGTATTTCGCTTTAAAGTTAAATGTTACTGTATGCGTACATAACACGCGTTTTTGCTTCGTAGTTTCGTTGACGCATTGCGCGTCTTGGGTTCCTGCACCGCACCATTAGTTGTTGTCACCGCACCATGAGTAATGCTTGACATTGTAATGTATCCTAGGCTTAATGGTTTCTCATTCAGAAGAGCGTCGTTTGTTCTTCTTCTTCTTCTTAATGCACTGGATTCCGAGTGACCATGTATGCTTATTCACAATGGATCTTGTGTGATCAAGGTTTGTATTTGAATCATTTTTGAGTCTAAACTTTTTACCTTTTTAACTTTGAAGTTGAATGTTGTGTATTTCTGTAGTTATTTTTGACAATGTCATCGGGCCAGTATTTTGCTTCATTTTCATAATTTAGGTGTTGTGATGTGTTCGCTATCGTCTCCCGTTCCGGATACTTCAATTCAAGCTACAAATAACCATTTAATTTTGTGTATTTGTATTGTTTAGAAAGCTGAGAGATAATTTTATGCGTTTGTTTGTAAATGTATTATAAACGGCGTAGTATCCAGTGGAGGAAAGTTGAAGATCAAAGTTCTAAGCTGACGGTATACCGGTTTAATTGCTTGATCAAGTAATGTTGCGTAGTTATGTTTTGGGAAGTTTATGAGATGTGATTGTTGGTACGAACAGAAAAATAATGTAAGATCTTTTCAAGATTGTCGCTTCAGGTTCAGAAGTTTACGGATTTTTATCTTCAATAAAGATTTTTTTATTGAGTGAGCTTATGTGATTCAAGGTAGAGAAATTGCCGAAAGTTTATAATTTATCGCAGTGGCCTACAGAGACTATAAACGAGTTTCAGGAGGAGAGTGAAGCTCCTTGTAAGTTGGGTTATTGATTTGTGCTGATTTTGTTAAAGCGTATTGATCGCACTGTGCGGTAGAGTTGATTCGTATTTTCTCATTGAATTTCGTCCGCATTGTGATTTTCTGTGAACGTCAGTCAGTGTAAGTAGTAACTTGGCACGCTAGTCAGAAAGTACGTTGCCGCCCAGAATCATTAGGTACGTATTTATTGACGGCTACCGGGCTAGTATTGTCGCATTGTCTTCAATTACACATGTTTTCCAAAGTTGATGATTGTTATTTGTGAAGGTGCATGTTCGATCTCCAAGTTATATGGAGCAGGAGATCTAAGCCCGTGAATGATTGCATGTGAATAAAGTATTTATCAAAACAAATTTACAATAAGTTACTAGACAGTATGCGAGCGAGGTGTGTCACGAATGGTGCTGCTGATGAGTCGAAGTAAACGGAATTGTTGCGAAGTTTCCTAAACGCCTCATGTTGACAGTAATAACAAATGAAATCACGGTTGTAGTATATTATCAATTCTTAGTATAGTATTCTTATTCTTGTTGAAATGAGGCGGAATTTTGCTTGCGGGGTACTTTGTAAATTGTTGGTTTAGGGACCTCAAACATGGAAGAGCATTGAGAATTGCAGCTGTTGAACAATGGGGAATGCCTATCCGATTTAAAATGTATATGATTTAAGTCGTAAACGAATAGAAATGTTTGACTCTAAGCAAAAACATTGGTGGACACAAGCTTCGTTTGGTGGAAATCCGGCAAATTTTACCATATAAATGCCAACATGTGCACAAATTCACTCATTTATACGTTATTTCGTGATAAACAGTTGTATATTTCATTGTTTAGTACAAAACAATAAACAATATTTCAAATTATGTTGAATATTCGGTACTTTTGGAAATTCTTTTGTCGCGGGACGATACAGACCGAGCGCCCCTGTGTAAAAGATGCAATATCGATCGGGCCACCCAGGTGCAGACAGACCCCCGTGAAGCGACGCTTTGGCGGAAAAAGCAGACAGCTTACGTCACTGACTGATGGATTTTGTTGTTTTGCTTCGTATTTTGCTTTGTTTTACGTTGTAGATGCTTTATTTAGCGAATTATGATTGTATGAAGCTTATTGTCCCGAAAACTAGGATTATTTGCGTTATTTTGACCCGAAAATTGCTCGTAAACGAAAATTTTGCGGCTCAAAGAGCTTTTTTGCCTTCACTCTCCTTGTATGCTGCTTTTTTGGACTCCAGAACCTATCCACGAAGTTTTGACGCTTCTGGCGAGTAAATTGAGCCGTTGAGTTGTCATTTTTGACCCAAAAACAGCTTTTGGTGGATTTTTTTTGCTCTGGAAACCCTTCTTTGTCGTTTATTACTTCTGTTTTGCTTCCTTTAAGCCCTTAACATGTTTGACGCTTCTATAATTCGTTTTTTTGTGACCAAAATCTGCGTTTAAAGCATGCTTAGACTTGGCTCTGGATTCTGCCTTTGTTCCCCGTTTTGTGCCACTTAACTTCCTAGCTTCCAGCCAAACAAATTTGACGCTTTAGATTCGTTTGACTCATAGTCTGAAGCATTGTTTGCCTAAAAACTGCGTTAGAGTGAGTATATGCCCCTCAAACGCTTTATAACGAACTGATTCTGCTGGATAGGTTTCCCTCATTTGTCCCTTCGCGACGAGCTCTATGCCGGTTTTAGATGCGTTGCTGAATTTAGCCTTATGTTTTGCTTCTATTTTCTATTTTTGGCGTTGGAATGATTGGCTAATGGCTATCTATTTTACCAGTTTGTCGTGCTTTCTCATTTCTTATTTTCTTTCAGGGTAAGACCACTGGCGTGGCATTTGACTCGTGGATTGCTGGATTGCCGCTCCGTCCAAGGACCCCAATGAAGACCCATTTTCGACGAATTGGGTCAGTATTTCGCCGCGCTAAGCTAAATCAACCTTGTCATTTCTTGATGGAATCGGATGAATTTCACCCTCCTTTGTTTCCCTGCCACCTTGACTAAAACTCGAAGTCTTTGCTTGATCGGACACATTGTTTGTTCTGCAACCTCTCTCCTTTGAATTGAATAATGTTTCTTGTGAACGCGCCTATTTTCACCTTCCTTTCCATTGGGGCTCTACACCGTGTCTTGCACACATCCATTAGCTATTTGTGTAATTATTGAACCTGAAGGCTTTTTTATTTCGCTGAAGTCTTAATTTGCGTTGAATGTCGCTTGAACATTCCGTGTATGGTCTCAGTTTCCGTTTCCGGTTCCCTGGCTCCGCCATTATTGTCAAATAAAGGTGTTGTTTCTAATTCTAATTCTAATTCTTTCAGGGTTTCCTGTGACTGGAGGCTGGAGGCTCGCGTGTTTCTCGCATCGTCGAGCATTTGAAGTAAACGAAAAGGTGTGTATTTTGTGAAGAATTCAACTTTTTATCGCTGATTTTTTGGATTTTGGATGCTTTGCTTCCTATCGATACGTGGCTTCTTGCCATGCAGAACCTCTGCACATGGATTATTCATATTCTATTCGCTGTACTATTCACTGCTTAAATTATCGCTTTTTGTTTACAATGTTTATTAGCATCATCCGAGAAACTTTTCCCATCTCTTTCTCTTTTATAGTTTTTTGTTGAAATCTCTCGTGCATGTGCATACAGTACACTGGTAGTTTGCTAATTGTTGAATCTTGGGCATGGGTGGATTATTTACTGTTATCCAACGACCAATGATCATTACTGAATTAAACTTTGTCCTACTCATTGCACGTGAAAATTTATTTTTATTTGGTATTGGTGAACCGTGAACCTTGGACCTGGCTGATTATGTTACTTATATCACGCTTGCCTTGGACAATGGCTGATTTGATTCTTTCACATTTTACTGATATCAATCTGCTTGCAGACTTCGGACTTTGTTCCATTATTATTTGATCTAATTGTGCTTATTTTTAGAGTGCACGAAGTCCGATCCGCCGAGCAAATCGGAATCGCAGCGGAGTCTTGAACTTTGATGATGTTCGAGTGTGCGATTCTTGGTGACCAGCGTCCAAAGCTGTACCATTTGAGGTGGGAAAAGTTTTCGATCGTGATTGATTGAGACTTGAAATCCTTTTATATTCATATGCCATGTGTGATTTCCTTGCGTTTCCCGTTGCTAGCATCATTCAGTGCCCGTATTCACTGCTGTGCACCGGAAGAATCTTTGTTTCCTACTGTGTGTCTTTTTCGCTCCTGCGGACTTATGTGGCTTATTGTTAGGCCTTCGCCGCAGCACCTTGATATGATATCCATCCATGTGTCTACCGGTTACGTTTCAGTTTCAGTATTCATTGCTGACTGTGCACCGGAAGTTCTCTCAATTGGGGAATCTTTGTTTCCTATTCCTACTGTATTAAGAGGCATATTGTTAGGCCGTCGCCGCAGCACCTTGATGTGATATCCATCCATGTGTCTACCGTATACGTTTGTAGTATCATTGTCTTTGCTTTCGCCTTTATTCTATTCTTTTCTCTCGTGATCTCTCGCGGACCGATTATCCGTGAGTGGTGATATCAATAGGTTCCTGCTACCGTATGCGAAGTACTATTCAGAATCTGTCCTTCATACATCCTCATTGTAAGAGTTGTTTCTCATAATCTTTTCCTTTGACTACTTGGACTTGAACTATGATGAATTTCGATCGTAGATAGAGTGGGATTTACACTTGCACAGTGTGTTACTGTAAACAAGACCACTGTTCCAGCCAGATATGCGGGCAGAGGGTGAGGGTGCTCCGGGTATTCTGTTGTCTAATTGTCCGTATTTTCAGGGTTCCCGCCTTGGCTTCCCCCGGTCAGCGAAGGTCCGTCCGTCTCGTCCTCCTCGCTCTTCCGCCCATTTTCAACAAGCGGATTTGAGGTGGGAAAAACTTTGGGTGGTTTTCAGGATTCAGTTGATTCGGCGCGAGGTCGAGAAGGGTTGTGTTCATTTTAGCGCTCTGACCTCTGACTGTTCACCATTGAGCATTGAGTGGCCGTATTCTCGTGTATCTTCTCTCTCTCTCTCTCTCTCTCTCTCTCTCTCTCTCTCTCTCTCTATGTTACCCTTTTTATATATATAACCCTTTGCGCGGCTCAGGATGGGCCCGCACATATCCATGCATGGTTATTATTGGTATTCGTGTCTTGTTGTCCCACGAATATGTTGATAGTATAGATTATCTCTGGGGCCGGCGGCTTGCTTTTCTGGAACTTTTGTGGATCAGTGTCATGGTGGTACTGTAAGTGATGATTTTGGTCTAACAAGGCCAATTGCTGCCCTCAGAGGTAAGGTAATCGTGGTAGTGGTATCCTTAGAGGTAAGGGATCGTGGTAGTGGTAACAATCAGATTCAGATATATTAGTGACTGTTCTGAGTTTTGTGATTTAACTTTTTATTCATTTGCAGGAGTTCGTGTTCGAGTTCGAGATACGAATTCAAGGACGCGGTGAAGCGCGGAACCGACAATCGGCCTGGCCAACGAGGTGAGAAAGACTTTATTTTGTTTTGGTTCGATTTGCAAGTTTCAGTTTCGGTATATGTACACGATGCACGATATTGTCGTCTCCCGACATGATTATTCAGTGACCGTTTGCTCGTGCACGGGTTATTGTCGGGTTATCTCTTGGGTGAATATGTCGGTTATGGCCTACAACGTGAAACTTGGCGACATCGCCGCGCCAAAAATGAAGGTCCGCCACAGCGGTGCCGCGCACTCCGCCTAAGGTGCGCCGGTGTGCGCGAATGGTAAATGGCGCATTTACGGCGGTCTCAGCGCGCATCTGGAGCGCACCTACGGCGGAATTGCAGCGGAACCTACGAAAAGTTCGCCGCAGGTTCGCCGAACTGAGTTGAATATCCTTTTGCGCACCTGTGGCGCGCCTACCGCGCGCTCTAGGCGCAGTGCGCCGCCCCGCTGTGGCGGACCCTCATTTTTGGCGCGGCGATGTCCTCAAGTTTCCCCAGTGTATGTGCGACCTTGCGCATCTTACCTGCTGGAGGTATAGGTGCGGTGCCCGCCTCCCCAACTTCATGCTTATGGTTGCTAGTTGCTATTACACTTACTGTTGTGTCTTGCTTTCTGTAACCATCTGTATGAGTGGGAGTGCTTGTGTGTGATGCATTACGGATTTTTTTTGCATACTTTGTACTTTCCAAATTGCCTTCTCCGCTCAACCCTCCACTATGCTTATGCCGTAAATCGTAACCACGGGATAAGCGTGGTCTGCTTTGTTGTGAATCAATATGTTTCACATTCGTCATTCTAAAATGCGAAGATGAAACATACTGTGCTATGGGCTAGAGTAGGGTTGATAAAGCACTATTGTACCACGTTTGTGAAACGTACATAGTGCATTTCAAAAACGTGGTACAAGACCATACCAACATATGATATGTTGGTATGGTCGGTGCCCTTCCGTCACACATTTTGCATATCATATATTGAGACCCAAGTATCAACGATATGTTTCACAAACTAGGTACATTGGATATGAGTGCTACCATTATCTATCATATGACTAGTTCCGGTTATCATTTTTCTTTCTTTTCAGGCTTGCTGACGCGCGGTGCTGTTTCGAACCTTGGACGACTTGTCCAGCTCCGGTGCATGACGTCTGTGGATCAACGGTATTATTGGAGGTGAGAGATACTTTAAAACGGGATTGTTTTGCAACGTTTGCGCACTAGAACAGCGCGCAGAAGGTAGATCCACCATAGCGGCGCGCCACCTCTAGTGTGCCCGTTGAGCGCCAAAGGTGTGCGAAGCGTTCACACATTTGACACCCGCGCGCATTCCAAAGCAAAGAGTGTGCCGCAGGTGCGCCAAGTGAAAATCGCCAACTCACTGTTTCATGCTCAATTGCTCATTGCTTGTGGTGGTTTTTCCATTCCGTGTGTTGTTACTAGTGTGCAACGTGTGTAATTATACCATATTAGGTGGTTGGAACTTTGATAGACCAGTACCGACTCTGTGCTGGTGTAATACGCACCTGGTGTACCCAGGTTTACCACCCTCAATCTCAATGATGAGGTCATCGTTTCAACCGGGTGTTATTGACTGTTTTGTGTATTTGCGAAATGATTTTTTGTTGGTTTTCAGGTTTCGAGTTTCGAGAAGACCGAAATACCGAAACGAAGGCGAGAAGGGCAAGGACCGCTGAGCCGACCTCGAAACCGACAGTCGACCGCTCCTGATGTGGTTACCAAAGGCATGGAGGTGAGTAAGAGTTTCAGTTGTCGTTGACTTGTGTTAGGGCTCATCTCGCTACTGCTACTGTTTTATTGATTAAACCTTAACCTTATTGTTTGCATCATTGTCTTTGCCTTTTCTACACAAGATAATAGTGTCATTTTGATGCGTCAAATCTTATCATCATTGTTACGTGTTACCATCATGAATCATGCCATGTGCCGGACGTTTGATGTTTGATCTCAATTTGCTTTGTTTTCAGGGGTTGATGATGCGGTTACTGTGGGAGTGGAGATATTCTCCCGTGTCGTGTGGATGTGTGGTGTTGTGTGGTGACTGGAGCTCTAGAGGGATTAGGTAAGAAATATTTTCGACCCAGCTTGATTCAGAATGGTTGCTTCATATGCTGCGAATTAAAGCGCGCCACCACCGCTACAGTACCCCTGGAGTGCGACAAAGGTGGGCGATCTGCGGCACTCATTCCAAAAAGTGTGCCACAGGTGCGCCATCTGAAAATTAACACTTTTGCTACTCCGGCGCATTCTAGTGGGAGTGCGCTAGGCAGTCCCTCTCCTTTTTAGGAAGAATGTTTCTCATCTGTAATATTTTATTTTCCTTCTTCTTTTCATAGGAGGAGGCTTCGTATGGCTTAATTTGCTATTGCATTTTGGTTTCAATGTGTTACGGGTTACGGTATGCATACGCCGCGGGGGTAATACACGTGACGTGATATAGTTGATCCACTTAATGAAGTTGTTCGATGTCTATTTTATGAAATGAAAGCTTTCTTTTGCAAGGCTGCCAGCTTTTTGCGTATGGTTATTGAGATAGTGAAGACATGAAGGGAATAAAGTAACACTGTCTTCGGTCTTATGCTATGCTAATGCTCCTACTCAACCCTAATGTATGATCAACCATAATGTCCTAATGTAGTCAACCATAATGTTTGCAATAACATAGAGGGCTGTGTTTGATCTGATGAATTCTCGAACGGTTATAGACTAGCTGGGAATAGACATGCGGCATATGCGTTCCACAAGGGCGAGGCCGCGGCGCCGCACCACCTCTACAGTGCGCGGGGTGTGCGCCGCGAGTACGCGAGACGTGGACAGTGCTCATAGTAGCATATGTGTTTGTGAGCAGCAAATCTAGAATTAAGAAAACTTACGTCTATCACTATGTTCAATTTTCAGCTGTTCAATGAGTCAACAATCGATGTGACCACAATCGCGACGGCCATATTCGATTCGATTTGCAACTTCGATTCAATGACACACTAGGACAAGGAATACGGTAGGTATGGGCGAATCAGGTCGGTTCCTCTTTTCGAGTCTTTCTTTTAGGTAGTTAGGTAGGTGAGATGACGTTCCCTCCCCCGAGGTGTACGGAGGGAAATCACTTTCGGCCAGGCCCGCGGTCTTTAGTCCTCGCCGTGATGGCGTTATCGCCCGGCGCTATCAGCCCAGATCGGTGGTCCGGGCCTGAAAACCTGAGGCTACGTGGAAATCTGTGCCTGGGTTTTCTCTCACTGGTAGGTCGCCGCTTTGTATATGGAATAGTTGTAATACGGCGATTTTTACTGGTGAGAGGGAAGCTGGGCACGTAAGGTTAGAGGTTAAGGCGCGTCCGTGTGTTAGAAGTAGCTGCTACATTTGTATAAGCCCTATGTCTTCTCACTCGTGTACATATTATTCTTAACTGTGACATGCCTTTTTGATATATTTTGTATTATCATTTGTACTTATACATATCTTAGTTTTACCACCTTGCTATACAGCTGTACATTGTACATATATTTTTTGATATACATTTTGCATTACACTCTTGATATACACAGTTTTACCTTCTTTAGTTTTATACGTTTCTGTACATACTTCTTGATATATTACTTATACATACACCTCTGTGATATAACCTTCTGTGATATAATCTTCTGTGATATAACCTTCTGTGATATAATCTTCTGTGATATTTCTGTGATAATTACTTTACTGTGATACCCTTTCTTTCTGTGATACCTTATTAGTATTATATTTAGCATTTTTCTTATTGTACATACTGTAGTTTTGTGAATTTATCGTATGCGTCAATGTGTATTTTGCATAACGACGAATTCACATTATTACAGTATGCTTTTTTCTTCTTCTTGCGCTTTACGCAAGTTTTCTTTGTGTTAACCCCTTTCCATTGGGGTAAAGGTTACCAGAAGAGCAGTCTTCGGCACTGCTGTGTAGCCTGGGATTTCTATACTTACATTTGGTTCTTTTGGTGTTTGAAGAGTTACCAGAACCAATGTAACGTATGTATTGTCCGTTCCGTTTGTTGCTAAGTTTGTGTAACCGTTCTTAAGGATGTGATGGCTAGGCTTTTCTGGTTCACACCGCAAATGTGGACCAGAACCTGTCTTGTAGATGTTTATATCAGGTCCAGCTTAGCCATTTGTGTTCTTATTGATTGTAGTTACACTCACCGGGCACAAACAAGGACAGAATACCTGTACATAATACTATTAATACATAACCTGTACATACTAATAATATTCATTCTACTGTTGATACATAATAACATTCAATCTTTGAGGGTGACTTTTTTTGGTTGAAGACCAAAGTTTTGTTTTTGTGTGGCTTGCTCGCATATGGTTTGGTTAGTCTCCTTGCTAGGCGGTGCGTGGCTGACTTTTCTGGCACGTATTACTAGTACGGGCCAGACCTGCGTTCTAGATGATTATAGCAGGGTTCTCCACGCATTTGCTTGTCAATTGACTTCCCATTCCTTAAAAGCAAGCTATGCTTAGTGAAACAAAGTCTACTCATTATTGATACTTTAAGCACAGAACAACATTATGATTTGAATGTGGGTTTCGAGTTTGCAGTAAGCAACATACTCATACACACTATATGTAAATACAGTTTAAACCTTATATAGATGGAAAAGAATGCTTTGAATGACCATATATACATATATATTCGATACCAATACATATACTCATGTACTATACACACACATTAAAATTTGAAAACTCAATTTGCTATACTACGGTTTACATGAAGGTTGACTAAGTTCTTTGTTGAGTCCCGTCACTACTCAACAAAGACGTCTATATAGATTGTTTAAGACGCCTACTTAGTCAATCCTTTTATGTATCCTGTTCTGTAGTTAGCCAGCCTCTCTCAGTACTTAGATCTGGTCTGATTGACCGATCGTTAAAAAGTCCTGATTTTGGTCGAATGTCTAGTTCTTGAAACAATTCAATGAGAAGATGAAAGAAGTGAGCGGTTGGAAAGAGTCCTTGTAGGCCTTTTCAATTCGAAACGCTCGGAATAGTGGGTGGTAGGGCGGGTTTCGACGTAGCTTCGGCTACAAGAGAAACATATGACATTATGCACCCACTCAAGTCCTGGTACGAGTGCGGTTGCATACTGTCAAGAAATAAAATAACAATGAGTACCACTAAGTGGTCTCATGCGTTGATTGAGTTGATTCATTTAAAAACAATTAGGGCGGCCGGCCGGCTATCAGCTTGTCCGTCCAGGTCGAACTTGGTGACCTTGGACGCGAACAAGACGGCCCGCCGTCGAATACTATCAAGCTATGATGCTTGTTTTGAGATACTGCAATAGAACACATTTAAAAACAATTAGGGCGGCCGGCCGGCTATCTGCTTGTCCGTCCAGGTCGAACTTGGTGACCTTGGACGCGAACAAGACGGCCCGCCGTCGAATACTATCAAGCTATGATGCTTGTTTTGAGACACTGCAATAGAACACATTTAAAAACAATTAGGGCGGCCGGCCGGCTATCTGCTTGTCCGTCCAGGTCGAACTTGGTGACCTTGGACGCGAACAAGACGGCCCGCCGTCGAATACTATCAAGCTATGATGCTTGTTTTGAGACACTACAATAGAATACATTTAAAAACAATTAGGGCGGCCGGCCGGCTATCAGCTTGTCCGTCCAGGTCGAACTTGGTGACCTTGGACGCGAACAAGACGGCCCGCCGTCGAATACTATCAAGCTATGATGCTTGTTTTGAGATACTGCAATAGAACACATTTAAAAACAATTAGGGCGGCCGGCCGGCTATCTGCTTGTCCGTCCAGGTCGAACTTGGTGACCTTGGACGCGAACAAGACGGCCCGCCGTCGAATACTATCAAGCTATGATGCTTGTTTTGAGACACTGCAATAGAACACATTTAAAAACAATTAGGGCGGCCGGCCGGCTATCTGCTTGTCCGTCCAGGTCGAACTTGGTGACCTTGGACGCGAACAAGACGGCCCGCCGTCGAATACTATCAAGCTATGATGCTTGTTTTGAGATACTTAGTTGAATACATTTAAAAATAAACGGGGCGTCCGGCCGACTATCTGCTTGGTCGCCTGAGATCGTGGTGACGATCTCGGCGCACCAAGACGGCCCGGCGCCGATTTTCCGCCATTTATAACGCTTTCGGCGCGTTATAAAAGATATTGCATATGAGAAAGATTCTTGATTTTCTCCTCTAGATGCGCTTTTTAACGTTGGCGCTCGGTACTGCTTGCTTTTGTTGTTTCCCTGTTGATATTTTGCTCTTTTTTCAAAGAGCGCGCGCACATATATATTTTTTCAGGTTATATGGTTCGTTTTCAGTTGAAAGGTGTGTGAGAGAGAGAGTGTAAAGTTGTTGTTTTTAATGATTTGCACGATTTTTGTTGATGATATTTAACTTTTTAAAGGTTTTCAAGTTGGTCTTATGTAGTCTTTGTACACTTTGTAGCAATAGGATGTAGGTTAGATTTTTATGTAAGGTACCCCTTCCCCCCTGGTCCTGCGCCCTATCTTGAGGCACCATCCAACTCCACGGTAAGCCATGTAATTTCTGGAATCTTTGTAGTTTTGAGTCGTTGGCCTTAATATATTCGGTTTTGATCAGAATTTCCTGTTTTTCGGTACTTCCAGCGTTTCTATTGTTATTTATAATGGTTTCGGCCACAGTGACTGTGTTCACGTGTATTTGGTAGTTCTTTTCTGAGGTGGTATTTTTCTGTAGTGTAGTTATTTTTTTATAAGTAATACCAAATTTGTCGCTGTCAGTTTGGCAGATAGGCTTGATGCCGTTATATGACAAAATGTTGGTATTATCTGTTATTAGTTATTTGGTTTCTTTTCTCTTTTGGTTGAGAGTCATTTCCTATAGTGGTATTATTTGGCATTTACATTTTTTTTTAACTTTATTTTAAGTTAGGTTGATAGGTTTACTCATTTACTCCCGGTTCCCAGTTTATTAGTTGTCCATATTGGACTATTTCACCTGTCCATATTGGATTAGTTATATTAGTTAGGTATTATGATTTATCTTTATTTAAGCTACTGGTAATCTTGGCGGAGGCCCTTTAGCACCTTTTCATTATTATGTTTGTCGTATATCCGTTTTTTGTGGTTCTTTAATAAAATAAAACAAAAAAATATAGTCGTTGTTTGTTTGTATTGTGCTGAAATATTGGAAAAAAAGCCTTGTCTAATGATGTCAAGGAATGGAATCGGCCTATGGTATCAAGAAGAATGAGGAAGAAAGCAGACAGATGTTCTGCGAAGTCTTTAATTGATAACAGGGAGTCTTTTTCTCAGTTTTATGTTTTGCTTTTGTGTCTTTATGTCAGTTTTCAATGGTATTATGGTCTTATTGGGGAGTAGCGCTCATAGATGACTGTCCGCTATTTAATAACGTAGTTTGCTCATGTATGTGGGTTGGTATTGGTTCTTTAGTTTCGTTGGAAATCGTACTCTTGCCAGGGCAAGCTATGGACAAACTAAATTATTAGTGGGTAAGCAGTTAAGATACGCAAGGAGCTGACAGGAATATTTCCCGACAAAAACTCTGTATTCTCGCGCTTAATTAACGTTTTTGCTGTTTTACGACCATTACGGCGTATCTAGTTGTTCAGCTAATTGCAGGGGTAGCGTAGGTTCAGGTTTAGTGGCGGAAAACTCGTTGTTTTGGCATAAATTAAAGATCGAATATGTATCCAGAATATTTCCTGATAAAAGCCCTATTCATCTATGTACGGGCGCGTGAGTGAATTTAGTGTCCTCTGGATAACGCCTGTGTAGAAAGGCAAGGGTTTTCAGGGCTTCATCAGTTAGTACAAGGAAAACAGCGCGTGGAAATCCACAATATTATAGTTCTATTTGGTCTGTTTCCAATTACCAACTAGTATTCGCTCAATATTGACGGATTTAGTGTATTCCGCTAGAAAGTTTTGTTTACTCGCGCAAGCGTTAGCTACAGTACGCGTGACTTTCCGAAGTACCTAATTTGAGTGAGGAAAGACTTGCGTTGGCTTTATTATGTGTGTTAGTGATCTATGGTAGCGTAGTTTTCTGGTACGGGTTAATTAGCTGCCATGTGGTCGTCACTACCGCTCGGTAAGCTAGGGTTGAGGAAGGCCAATCATGGACAACTAAAAACGGTGCCGTAATTTTGTGGTATAGATGTCGAAACTTGTTCCAAAATTGTCTCCTACAATAGATCTATGTTCGCACTAGTAGCAATCAGTTCGTTTGCAGGTAAAGTGTCAAACAAAGCGCACAACAATGTCTTTTTGAACTTTAGTATTTAGTACGTTACGTACTTGGCTTGGATGTGGTGGTTTAGTTAGCATTTTTAGCTTCATTTTACATCCTTGGTAATGTAGATGGATGGTACAGTCGTCAGTAGCTGCATTGCGTTCCTGACTACGCGAGTTGGAATTGCGTCACTCGGCCAGGTATTGAAAAAAAAAAGATTTTTAAGTGCATGAAGAACAGAAGAACTTGGCGAACTGAAATTTGGCCACTATTTAAAAAGATTGGGGTGAAACTTGGCCACATCGCGGCTCCGAAAATGACGGTTTGCCACAGGTGCGCACCCTGTCGGGGGTGCGTGAAAGTTAATGGCGCACCTACTGCGGTCTCAATACGCACCTGCCGCGCACCTTACAATAAGTGCGTCGCGCGTATACCAGTAGTTAAAGTAGTTAAATGTCTTTTCGCGCTTCTGTGGCCCACAAACCGTGGCGCGCCGCCCCGCCGTGGCGGTCTCTCGTTTTTGGCGCCGTTGTCGTCAAGTATCCCCTTTGTAAGAAATTTAGGTTAAACACTAATTTATGGTCTCGCGCACATAAAACGCGGAGCCTTTGCGCGGCGAAAAAACAAGCGCGCCTACTTCTTGCCGCACACCTCGCTCAGTCTTACGTATTTCACGAAACAGCGCATATGAGAGCGAAATAACCGGGATGTTTGTTTCTGCACGCCTTTTCGTTTTTGTTACCGTGTTTTCGTGCAAAAGTCGCGTCTTTGGTGAATAGCCTTTTGCAGTTTATAGGCGAGGTCAGAAAGTCTTATTTGTTGTAATATAACTAATCCCAAAATGTTGTTACAATAACAGTAACTGCGCCGCTGACTACATACTGTAAGCAGGGGTGCGCGGCACACCTGGAGGTTCCGAAGGCGATGGACAAGTGAAGGTGGTGACATGATTTACTACATAGTATATAGACGTCGAAGCTTGTTTCCAGAAATGCTTTCTTTCAAGATATATGCCTGTGCGCAATTGTAGCAAAACGGTCCTTCACAGGTGCAAAGAGTACAACAATATCGTTCTTTTTGCGGTGATTTAGCTTGTTTGCGGCGTTAGCGTGCCTTTGTAGTGTAGCTAGATGGTGCAAACGTCAGTACTGCGCTGTGGTCGTAGACGCGGTACACGTTACTCGATCAGTTACTGAAACACAGAGAATTTTATGATTAAGGAGAAGAACTTGTTGAATTGAAGGTCGGCCTGTGTGGTGGTGACCAACTGAAACTTGGCAACACTGCCGCGACAAAAATGAGACTCGCACTCCGCCTAGGATGCGCCGGGATCTGCGAATGTCAATGGCGCAAATCCGATAGTATCTTGGCGCAGCTGGACCGCACACATGTCGCTGCTGACGCGATTCCTACAAAAAGTGTGCCGCGCGTATGTCAACTGGAATTAAATGCCCCGCACCTGTAGCTCACTTGCCGACGCCCCGCTGTGGCGGTCTCTCATTTTTGGCGAGGCGATTTCGCCAAGTGTCCCTAGTATAGGAAATTTTAGGTTAAACACCAATTTATAGTCTTGCATACTTGCAACAACGCGAAGCATTGGTGGTGCGTGGCAAAAAACCTGCCCGTCTACTTCTCGCCGCACGTCTCGCCCATCATATTTTCGTACAAAAGCCGCGTCTTAGCCTTTTTGGTTGATGTTCGGGGAGTGACATTTTGGTTGTTGTAATATAGCAGATAGCAACATTTTATTACGATAGCCGTTGCTTCGCCGGGGACTAAATAATGTATGCATGTAAGCTTGGTGAGAATAGCTGAAATTGTAAAATGTTGTTTCATATGCTAGTTTTCTGATACTATGCCTGGGCTATCACTAATAAAACATTAGGCCATCGCCGAGCACAAAATATATTCCGCCACATCGATGCAGCGCGGCTGTTTTAGGTTGCACGCAAACCTGTTCAATACAAGCATGCGCGGCCTGTTTGCCATAGGTGAGCGTCAGATGCACTACTAACAGGTATTTGCGCATTCTGCGTTGGGATAAACCGCACCGCTAATGTTCAAGTTCCTTCATGCGCGGCGTGTAGCAATTGTTTTTTTTTACAAGAAAGAAGGGTGTGCCACTGAGGCGCGGCGCACCTCCTCGACGTTCCGAAGGCGATCAAATTCATTATTTACCGGGTAGGGCATACCTACAGGGAATGGAACACCTTTCCGCGAATCTGTGGCGCTTACGAAACTCTTTACAACGGGTGGGATTTAAGCCCTCTACATCGGCTTCCCTTTTTTTGTGCGCGGCGATGGCGCGGTTTTTCAAACCTTGTGGGAAAATTATTGTGAGCATTATCGTTTTCGGGAAAGAGCTCGTTTTTCTCCTGGAGCTTGCCGTATTGCCTCACACCACAATAGCTCTCCTAATTGGAAGCAAAGTTTTACATGTGTTACAGATTAGTTGTTTTTTAAACTTAAGAGTATAAGTACACTTGTCTTTTAAATGTTTTCTTTGCAACTTACAAAGGAAAAGCATACAGTGTCTCGATAGCGTTTATGGTAGATATGTTAGATTAGTTGGATCCCGCACACAAATAGCCGCGCACAAAAGAGGGCCTCCCAACAACTTTTACTGATTATTCTAGAGACGCATACGTTGATGTAAGGAAGACATTCTGCTATACATCAGTAAATCGCGGAGTAAACCGGCGTATGTGGGGCGAAGTAATCTGGCTGTCTGGTTGTGAAATAATCTTACTAGATTTCGGTACACACAACGCATTACCCAAGTTAGTTGGTACACCGGGTATGGTTCTTTTACCCCTAATCCTTGTTTATTTAATTTACACATTAACACCAATTATTTTCTACCTTACATATAACCTTTTGCAGTTCATGGTGGCTGTTGTTGGGTCAGAAACATGCATGGTTAGGTTTTTAATCTAGCTAGTTGTAAAATTGTGTTACAATAGTAGGTAGTAGTAGTAACTGCGCTGGGATCTACATACGGTATACAAGTAAGCTTAGTGCGAGCAGCTGAAACAACTTGAACGAATAAAAAAATGTTTCATCCACTTTTGTGCTGTTGTAGTTGTGTCATCACTGCTGAAACATGGGATACAAATAAAATAGGGACCGCCACGTCGGAACGATTTGTCTAGGGTGCGCGGAATACTGTTGAATTCAAATTGTACCTGGAATATGCGCGTTTTTTTGCCACAGGTGGCCATTAGGTGCGCTTCAAACAGACGTTCGCGCACACTACTGGGTCTGGGTCTAAGGTGCACATCCTTTTCTTGCGAGCGGCGCGTTGCGGTGCTGCCCATTGCTAAGCAACTCGAACGGAACACCTTTCAGCGTAAGTGTGGCGCTCGCACCGCTCCCTAGGGACGGAGTTCGCGAATTCCGCCCTCTACGGCAACCTCTCTTTTTGTGCGCGGCAATTGCGCGATGTTTCAATCCTTGTGAAAAATTACTGTGCGCATTATCGTTTTCGGAAGAGATCATATTTGTCGCAAACGTAGGTTATTGCGTCACACCAGGATGCGCCATTTGCTTTTCGTGTGCGGCGCTGACGCGGTTTTGTGTTTTTTCTTTGCAGCACCCGAAACCCTTTAGTGACATCGGTGTGCGGCGCGCGAGCACCGGTATTTTCATAGTAATAGCCTTTTGCAGTTTATAGGCGGTTGATTCAGGAAGACTTATTTGTTGTAATATAGCTAATCGCAACATTTTGTTACAGTGGCAGTAACTGCGACAAGTTATTGCCTGCTGGTCCACCACCTAACTCGAAAGGAACACCTTTCAGCGTAAGTGGCGCTCGCACCGCACTCTCGGGAGGGAGCTTCACGGCTTCCCGTCTACGGCAACCTCTCTTTTTGTGCGTGGCAATTGCGCGGTGTTTCAATCCTTAGGAAAAAATTAATTTGCGCATCATCGTTTTCGGAAGAGCATTTTTTGCCCGATATTTTCATAGTAGATGCACCAGTATGACAGCATTACAGGCAGTTGGATCGAAACCGGAGATTTTGTAATAGTTTTCATTGCATTTACTTTGTAATTGCAGTAAACGAACAATTCAAGTTAAACTTTGCCACAAAACACAATCCCGTCAGTTTTCATTGCGTTATGCAAATTTGTTCAATATATAAGTCAGGAGCAATCATTTTTAATCACTGTATTCAGCTGATAAGGTGAGTCCGTTTTTTCATTAAATTTGCAGCTATGTGAAATTTGCGACTATGTTAACGCAACACCCAGTCTACAGTTCGAGAGATAAAACATTGGCTATCCAGTTTTTTAGCTACGAATACCAATAGTAATTTGTTTTATGTCATGCAAAAAGAAAAATTACAACGTGTAATGCTGATGGTGCGCAGCAAATGTCACCACAAATTGCGGCGAAAATGCTGCTTCCTTATAAATTTCACAATTTCGCCTATGTTTTGTTGCGCGCAATTTTCGCGCCAGTGTTTCGCCGCACAATCCTTGTTCTATAATCGACAAGAGTCATTATTATAAACAATCAATTGTTCATGCCCAGGGCATTCGCGAGAATTTGGCGAACAAGGTCTGCTGCGCGGCGAGATCTGGGCTCACAAAGTTTCATCAGAGTTTCACGGTGTCCGGCCGGTTATAAAGGTTTCTGACCTTAATTTTAAGACTCAGTTTCAGTGGTTCCATAATGGCGGCCAATCTGATAACGGAATTTGATGGTTTCTTGGGAGAAGTAAGTTATTATCGCTTTATATTGATTCAATTATTCCGATTGCGATTATTTTCTTGCTGCTCATCAGAATAACCGCACCAACTCACTCAATGCACATGAGTACTTTATTCCATAGAACAGTACTGCTGGATTTTTGATGTCTGCTCCGTTCACGAAATGAAAAACGCAAAACGCCAATTTGAGCCAATTAGAAGAGGAATTACTTTGTCCATAATATATCGATTCAAATATCGCTTTAAACCTGAGGCTCAATTTCAGCTCGACTGCTATGGCCGTGCAGTCGCTGTGCTCCCGAAGGCCTACATGCACTCTTGTTTGATCCTTGTGCAACATTGTTTTTCTGTGATATTTGATGCAGGCGAATCACTGGGCACGCAGGTATTACATAAAGTTAACCATGTGTCTTTTCTCTATTTCCAGACATTGCGCTGCCCGCTCAACTATCGTAAATGTCACATGTCAGAATTCACATGCAAATTAGCATCATTGGAAAAAATTCGACGCACGTTGCATAAAAACGCTCTTCATCCAGTCGTAAATGCTGTCGTTCACGATACGTTTCAAAATAAATGCCCCTTCTTTAGCTTTAAACATAATTATTTTTCAGAGGACCGCGGTGGAGCTTATGTCGAAAGGGATCAGAGGATTTAGGGGCGCGATAGATGGTTTGAATCCAAAAACCAGGAACGTTTTGCCGCTCAAAGGATTTTTGACGAAATGCACCGAGGTAAGTCACAAGTTGCTTGCCTTCATTGGAGGGTAAACGCATCTCAAGTACTTGCATTCCTATGCATTTATGCAGCGTGGGGTCTAATTGGGGTCTAGTTTTTATTCTATTCGTTGCTCATTTGCATATGCTGCATAAGAAAGCAGGTGTACGCAATGCGTTTCAAAAACCGCCCGGTATTTCGCTTTAAAGTGTTTTGCGGCTTTCAAGTTTATTTCCCTGAAATTTGCTTATCGGTTATTGTAGCTATAGAATTTATGAAAGCGATTTGTAGCCTACCTATGGTTTATTTATTATCTACTAAACTTCTACGTTGTGATTTTTCAGTTCTCTAAGGACAATTCACCTGAGAATCTCGAGAAGCTCAAAGTTGAGTTGAGGGCACTCAATCTCATCACCAAAATGAGAGATTCGTGCGGGCAGATGAAAGATTTTGCTGACACCCTTATCAATTTCGTTAGTTTTCCTTTATCTTGCATGATGTTTTGTGAATGTATACTCGCTTGCCGTCTAGGTGAAATTTGCTAGTTCCATCAAATGAGTATGCCTTGGAAAGAAATCGCAACTCTCCAAGACTCTCTTCCACTTTTCTCTAGTAAATAGTAGCTTTGTTACTCGAACTTACTGCCTTATTTTACAGCTACCGAGAGGCGCAGCAAGGCCTGGAGCACAGCTAAATGGTATTGTTTTATTGTTTTTCCATGTATACACACACCTCTGTGTTGAGAGCTTTTGGTCGTGTTGTGAAACAAGTGGCTTACATTACCTAAACTTGAATTGCAGACCAAGTGAACGAGTTGAGCCAGAGACTCACGGCGATGAACCAAAGATTCGTGGTGGAGACGGCTGAGAAAACAACGATGTCTTCCGAGCTGCTAGAAAAAAGTCGACAAATTGCCGAACTCGAACGCGAAGTGATGCAGTAAGTCGCTTGATTTAGTAGTTTTTTTTGTGCGCGGCACATTCCAGTTGGCGCATACGTGGCACTCCTCCGGCCCAACCGCCGCTCTCCTCTAAAAAATTCCAATATGCGGCGGCAACTACTCGGCTGCTAGCCAAACTAACAAGTTGTGTTTCCACAAAAGAGATTCACAAGCTCGTGAATCTTATGGATTGACATTTTTTTGCCTATTAATAATTCTTTTGCAGGATGCGAAGCCGTTGGTCGTCTCATTCACTTGGACCCGCTCCCGCACTCACATCAGCTTCAGCTGTCGGATACCAGTGCAGCTGCAGTGAAGGTTTGTGTCATTCTACCCCACTTCCCCATAGATAATACAAAGGAGTTGCATTTTGTGTCTTTAGAAACCAGAATATACCA
Organism: Pelodera strongyloides; assembly: GCA_036852015.1. Taxonomy (NCBI): domain Eukaryota; kingdom Metazoa; phylum Nematoda; class Chromadorea; order Rhabditida; family Rhabditidae; genus Pelodera; species Pelodera strongyloides. The sequence continues at coordinate 73,979 of JAANDG010000536.1, forward strand.
CTTAGCGGAAGGGGGATGTGTCACGTATGTTCGTATGCGAGCGCTCGCGATTACTACGTGCATTCTGCTGGCTGACTTGCATGTTGGCAAGTTGATATGATCAGTGCGCGAAAGAAACAAACACCCAGAGTGAGCCTTTTTGGGCGTGGCTTCTTAGTTCCATTACTATCTATTTTTAGAAATCGCCAAATTAAACGCCGACCTCAATAATTCGCGTGAAAGATGTGCCGTTTCCGTGGCAGAACAGGAAATTTTAACACGCAAGCTCGTGGAAACCACCAAGCGGTTAGTTCAATTGTCAAATGCCTAATTGGCATTGCTCTGAAACAGTTAGCTTTGTGCTCTGTACACTTTACAGCATATTCTTTTCAATTCTCTTTTTGTGCATGAGTTCTCAGGTCCTTTAAAAAACAGTGTTAGGCTACAAACTATGAATCGTTTAGTCTGGAAGATTGTGAGGACCAAGTTCGGCAACTTGCTTATGAAGGCGTCGCTAATATGTGTGGGTTTTCAGCTCTGTATTACATCTTAATGTTCATGGAAGCCTTGGTCTGTGAAATGCGCAGTTGTATGAATATCGGGAGGTCATCAATACATCTTGATGTGGTTCCAGATCGATGCCACTGTTTTTCCTTAGAATTATGCAAATTTCTATTCATATTGTAGGGGCAGCATGCGTTCTTCCAGCATCAGGTTTCACTTGTATTTTAGTTGAGCATAGAGACGAAAATGCGAAACTGACTGCAGCGTTTGACGAACTGCAGGTAAAATGTGCTAGACTCGAACACGAGCTTACCTTGGCAGCTAAGGAAATTAGCAAGTGGGTCCATTTAAAAATAATAACAATAATACCATACTGCATACTGATGTCGTACATTTTCCTTGGGTGGTGCTCAATTCTGGCAACATGCCTCAATTGCTCAATCCACTGAATTGCTATACGCTAAAGCGTATATGAACCCCATGTTCATTTGCGAATCTTTGTATACATATGCATTTAGGGAGAATACAGGCCGAAACACACATTTGCCACCAAAGCCTCTTCCCGACGTAACGCCGGAAATCCGCAGTAAGTGTTGACCTACACGATCCAAAAAAAATTGTCATTTAGAAGTTTACGGCAAATATTTAGTCGAAACTGCATACAGTGCGTCTCATAAGTTTAGGTGCACCCCTAATTTGGCTCTTATTTGACGTTTTTGGGAAAAACAAATCATTCTAGCAAATCGAGCATGGCGAAAAACCCTAGAATAATGGAAATTAGAAAAAATTACGATTTTATAAGTATTTGACGGTTTTAAAACCGAAAAACGGCCGTCTCTTAAGTTTAGAAAGTCAATATTTTGTTGCCGAAAAAGAAATTTTTTCGACCGTACTCCAAAAAAAAAGTGAACAAAACTCGGCTCACAATTTGGTAAAACAAGCGGAAATTACCGTACTTAAAAGAGAAATTGTGCACTATGCTACAGTAATAAGACACAATTTGACGGGTATTTTTTATGTGCGGTCGCCGCCGCGCCGGTCGCGGGGGCTGGCGATTTTTTGGTTGTTGTAGTGTTAGAATGTTTTTATTTCTTTTATTTTTTTTATATAAAACATCTGCCTTAAAAAACTCGATGGGGTAATTTATGTACTTGATCCTTGTTTTTGCTTGTGTAGTGGGCTTACAATGTGTATTTACAGGTTCCGGAGTTTCTTTGAGGAATGTTGGTGCCGCCACCCTATGTCGTAAAAGATCAGGTTGGCTTTATGTTTAGTTCTAAAAGTTTTCCCTTGGGGCATTTAGATTAATTTAGAATTTAGAATAAAGTGTAATGTTTTTGTCCTTGTTATTAGGCTTAATTGTCTTCGTCGTCATCATGTGAATTGTGCCTTATACGAATGTTTCATTTCTCAACCAACGTTCAAGTAGATGTCCACCAAAACAGCAGACCGCATTTTGTTCCGAAAATCGCTCGACGCTTCCGGTCGTTGGTCCCTGCTTATTTGCCTTGTCAACACTTATTTTACTGTGAGGTAATTTCTGCATTTTCAGCGTCCTGGTCGACTGGTGGACAGCCAGCTATCAAGAGGCAGTGGGGCGGAGGAACGGTTCCGTATCCGTTTGCCGACCCCAAGAAACATAACAGCACTGAGGTCTCAGAGCAGGATCTTTCAAGAAAAGTTGTACCAATCAGCAACATTTTAGCTTTGGTCAGTCTTCTTCTTTTAAGCCACAACAGTTCTGTACTCAATTTACTGGCATTGATTACTGTGCTTCAATACCTATGAAATAGACCTGCCTTGTTATTCTAACTGCGTCAAAGTTTTTTGTGTCTCTGGCAACTTTACGAACCCACAGCCCCTTCATTAACTTCTGTCGATCACGTTATTCTCTTGAAGTCTTATTTCTCTGTCTTACTTGTATTCTTGTCTAAACTATGAAGATACTTAGCTCTTCGCGATCTCTACGATACGAACTAAACAACTAAACGAAGAAGATACGCGCTTTTTTTGTCATGAAATTGTTTTGTATTTTTGTACAGGTGCCAGTCAGCCGTCATTCAGAAGTTTCCGTGGAATTCCCAGACCAGGTGTGTACTGTTTCTCTTGCGTTGCCTTTATCACTCACACTCTCTTTAGCACGGTTGAACATAGTAAGATTGCACATGTACTTCGCATTCCACTAGTTGTGGGTAATTGTGGGTAATATTTTGTTCTAATTTATTTTCCTGAAGTAGCATCAAATATCAGAAATTTTTCCTAAATAGGTGTACGCAATATCTATTTTAGGCAAGAGGGCAGAGCGGTCAAGGCAAACATTTGATCCAGGACAGCGGGGACAAGGTGAGCTTAAAATATTTCGATTTGTCGGTTCGTGCGTTATGTTCTGCTCCCCCCCCCCCCTTCCCCCTTCAGGGATGAGCCCCTGAGAGCCGTCATAGGCCTGGCTCCTTGATCTGCAAGTCTGCAAGCGGCTGTCACTTCAGTTCTTCATATGGTTAACGTTCACCTTTAAGGTATCATAATTAACGAGGGTAGCATTGGCTTCCGCGATGTGTAGGCACGTTGTGTGCAGTCGAATTTCTTATCCGAATTAGAGCGCGCAAGAAGTTTCGCATATTTCACACTGAACGGGATGAAAACAAAACTATAACGTTTCCATTATTTTGTTTTCAGGGCCGCTTGGAGAGGAACAGCGACGACGGGTTCGCCGAGGCACAGTTTTCCATCCGTGAGAAACGGTCGGCTGCCAAGGTTGGTCCTCATACTTTCTACGTTCGTATTTAGTCTTAAAAAGTTAAAAAGTTTGCCTGGATTTGGATTTGGCCACATTTTTATGCACCAATTGCAAATGAGCATTCTTTGTCTCCAATTTGATCGCACTAATTGTAAGTAAATAGATTAGATAAGAATGCAGTTGCCCACGATGCGTTTCAAAAAAAAATCCGGCCGGTATTCCTATTGCTCTATTTCACTATAGGCTATATACGGGCATGCATGCTGCCTGATGCACCACCTCGAAACATACTTTCTTAAATGATGAACTAGAATAGCACGACGCACGACGCATTCGTCGCTTCTATGTAAAAGTACTATTCGACATACGACAATTAATCTAGTTTTCCAAATCTCTTAGTGAGGGATTCGATTACGGCAGGCTGCTCTTTCTGCCAACTTTTGTCAAATTCCGTATGCTTGCTAATTGCCGCGTGGAACATAAATGGCGAATGATTCGCGAAGAAGGTTGCTCAAGTCTGGGTTTCGGTTTAGTTTTAATATAGTTTCATTTCAGAGCCCGATTACTGAACACCCGAAGGACAAGACTTCCGCCTCCGCTACCACATCGATGCCTACCGCGACGGGGACCGCACCTCCTACTCCACGCAAACCAAGATCGGGACAGCATCAGGCTATAGAAGATGAGCAAGTGTGTCATTTTTTTGTCAGCAAATTAACTGCCGGTTTTTGATTTTATTGGATTCCTGCTATTCCTGCATCTTTTATTCAAATGAAGATAATTTGACTAAAAATCGCGCAGTTATTTGCGTGTACCAAATGAGATTTATATATAGTATTTCGAACTCGCCTTCGGTTGTAATAGCGCTTTAAAGGAATATTATTGTTTACTGTTTGAAGCTTTTTAGCTTTCAGTTGACTAGCTGTTTATATAATTAATGTTCAATTCCTTTACGTTTCAGTGCAAACTTATTGATGAAGTTTTTGATGAGGAGGAAGATTAAGGGCATTTAATGGGCTTAGGGCATTTTGGTCACCTTTCTTTATTGTTGTTTATGACTCTTTCCATTTTACTTTCATTTATAATAGAGCAAACGGGAGATTTCTAGTTCTGTTCATGGCGGGATAATGTTTGTGTTTTAGAGAGAGGGAGATCAGTGAATAGCATGTGGCGCGGTTTTTATTTGAATTTTGTCTATGTGCATAATATAATGTGTTGTGTATGTGGAGCGGTATATGCAGTTCTTACGGTATTTTGGTAGAGATGAGGGCATTATTAAGCGGTTTATTCCCTTGCCGGCTAACGGTTCATGGCCTTCAGAGTACAAAAAATCCTCCCTTTTTATGGTAATTCTGAGGGGTTAATTGGCTTTAGGCAGGCTGGCTACACTTAACCTTTGGCACATTCATACCCTACTACTTTGTACATTTGACAACCCTTGACATATTTATATTTTCCCTGAAACCCTGTGATATTTTGGACAACCTATGACACCCTTTAACCCCGGTGGCTCCCTTCTCCCAATTACCCATGAGTATATCACTTTTCAAGCTTGATATTGACAGTTTCTAATCAATTGACATTTACACTTACCCGATCACGCTACATTCTCGAATACCATTTTGACAGCGTGCGGTTTGCGTGCCCGCAAGCCGGTTCACACCCTTTTTTAAACCTTTTGATACTGTATTGGCATGTCGAGTGTCGAGGATGGACAGGAATTTCTGAATACGGTAGAGAAAATCCTATTCTTGAGATAATGCATACTGTTACCCAACATTTTGTTTTACCCCTGCCTTCTTACCTCTTTACCCCCTTATGCACTTTCCCAAATCCCGAACAGTGCGAACATGCTGTACTGTTCGTATTTTGTTGATTGAAAATCAAAAGTTTACTTTTTTTGTCGGAACTTTTGGCATATGTCGAGGATGGACAGGGTGTCGTATCCCAACCTTGAGATTATGCTAATTGTATGGCGCTCTAGGAGTGCTGAAAAGTTTGGAGATAGTTGAGAGTTGAGACTTGAAATATAAATAGACTGTGATTGATTTGATTTCGCCCTGATTTGGCATTACCATGCAATGGCAATTTAGACGTTCTGCCGGTTCTGCGGTGCGGATGCAAAATTCTTCCTTTTCATGACTTTGGTGAACATAATGAGCGGAGTAGGGTGCTTTCTCTTTTTTTAAATGCCCTGTGTTGGTGTTGATTAGCGGCGTGAGGTGCGCTAAACTTTGGCGATATATAACTGTGATTTTACTGTGAAAACACTCTTGATCAGTGCGGTTGATTTCCGCTACTTTTGCTTGCATAGAAGTGCAGCAGAAAACCCGACTACATTACAACTTTTCGTGTTAACTCTCGTACATTCAGTTTCTGTCTCTGTCTTGTGTTTTCTCTCTCTCTCTCTCTCTCTCTTTTCTCTCTCTGACTTCAATTTTGAATCTATCTCTCTTTGAGTCTCCCTCTCTATCTTACCTTATTGTGATTTGGCGGCGAAAACTGCGTCTTTTTCTTTTTTTTCCGGTACCAACCCAGTGAAAAGCGTCTTTTTGAACACATATGAATAAAAAAAAATTGAAACTAATGGTTGAGCGCGCGGTGACTTCATTCAACTTATTCTTCACTCTGTTTGTGAAATGTGATCAAATCAGCTTGTATTTGCTCTTGTTTGATTCTTTTTTATATTGGCATATCGAGGGAGATCGGGATTTATCAGTTTCGCTGTTGAAATCAACTTTGAGATGATGTGAGTACTGAAAGCGTTCCTTCATACTTATGTATTCCGTTTGTCAGGCTTATCGTTTTTTTACTCTTTTACTATCAGCGCTAATGTTTTTTACTGCGTTCTAACTAATCAATAGTCCGTAAGCCGTTACACTGCTATGAGCTTGGCGGGGAAAGATACGTTCTTTTTTATTACTGAGATTTGAGCGTTACGACTGTTACGAGATACGGTCAATACGGTGCTCATGTTTTTCTGACGGTGTCTTACTTCTATAAAAATCCATGTATTCAAAAGTGGCTACTGATATTTTCAATGCATACGAAGTGATAGTTGGGCGCGACGGCTTGTTTTATGTTGTATGCGCTTTGAAAAAATGCGAAGCGCGATTTTGCTTTGGAATTTATGTTTTAAACCTGGTCTGGTTTGTTTATAAGTTTATAGATACAAATAAATCAGAAGAAATGTCTAAATGACAAGTATCCAACTTTCTTCCACCTTTATGAATGTTGCTGTTTGGTTTGCGCGTTACTGTGTTTATATTTCACCTGTGGTGGTACCTTATGTCTATAAAAATCCATTCTGCGTACAGTGGCTACTGCTTTTTCAAATGCGAAGTGTTTTGCGTTTTTGGCGCGTCGACTTTATATAGTTATGTTGTATATTCGCGCACCATTTTTTTTTGAAAATATCCTAAGCGCGAATTCCTTTATGGCGCAACAAATATATTGATGTTGGTGTGTTGAAAAGCTGACTGTATACCTACCTGATGATCGCTCAAAATCACGTTTGTTTATACCGTTTCGAATTCCTGGATTGAAATGTGCTACAAGTCAACAGTTCTCTAATTCATTTAAAATGCAAAATGCAGCTACGTTGTGTTATGTTGTTCCTGACGTGTTCGGTCAGAAAAGTTCTTTCGCTCAGAAAATTGTCGTTTAATGAAGTGCTAGTGCTTGGTGAGCAAAAAAACAACTTGTGTATCTTGTGAATCCTTTGCGTGGAACTTGGAAGCCACTTCTTTGGCGGCGCACTATTTGTACATTAATAGTGATGCGTAGTGCGTAGTGATTGGAGGACAGTTATTCCCCAATTGGTCACTTTTTGCCTTAAAATCCAAAAATTCACTTTTTACTTTAAAGCGAAATACCGGCCGTTTTTTGAAACACCGTGTAGACCAGCATTCTTATGCAATTGAGCCTATTGAGCATAAATTAGAACTAAAAATTGAGCTAAATTCGAGCTAATTGGCATAGATACGTAAGAAGTCAGTTGTCCACGATGTGTTTCAAAAACCTGCCGGTATTTCGCTTTAAAAATATTGGTGTGCTTATGCAAGTGTGAAAAAGACTTGCTACGTCGCGCAGCAGGCATAAAGTGACGCCTTGTGCCTTGGTTACCGCTCTGCTGTAACTGGTGTCAGGGCCCTTCAAAACTAAACCAAACCTGTTGTTTTCAAAACATATTATGTTGAAACCGATTGGCTCGGATCGGACTTGTCGTTCCATAGTTACAGCCCGCACTCCACACTCCATTAGATGTGAGGTCTTATTGAAATGGTAAAAAATCTGAATTTACGCTACGTGTGATTGTGATAGCTGCGGCTCTAGGTTTCTCTGATATAATGGTCACTGGCGGCATGCTGCTGATGATGCATGGGTGCACTCTCTTGATTCAGTATTGAAAACTTTGCTAAAAATACAAATCCATTAACCTGCATTCATGAGGCTAATACTCTTAACTCGGTCATGGTATAGTGTAGTCTTGGTACGATTACCAACGGCAGATATTTTGATGTTGGAAATAATGTAAATCCAGTACCTAAAGCCACAGAGCATTGGCATGTGCCTGCGCAAAAACACGCATGTAACAACTCCTGATTGTCTGAACAAGAAACAAGTCCGTTGATGTGATTCAAATCACTCACAAATCCAATCCCATTCCATATTGGCTGAATCCAAAAGCGGATGTCTACCTACTGCTTAGCTTCAAATGGCAACCACCACTGAATTATGTGGATGCTTGACCTCAACTTTTATAATGAAGAGAAGAGAGGCCACACCGCTCTGGACTAGACTTCCCTTGAAAGAATGCCACTGGCTTGGTTTCGAAAACCTCCTTCTTGCTGAGATAATGTTTGCATGAGAACTTGTTTCGTTGAAGTATCAACAGATCATCTGTGAAAACAGTTCCCTGCAAACAAGACAAAATTCTGCAATGCAGAAATCCGATCAAATCAAATCTGACGAATGTCAGAAGTCCGGTTGCTACGAAAACGGAAGTAGTATAGTGTATCGGAATCGGTTGAGAAGCACTTCCTTGTTTGGAACGTTCAATGCTAACCTTGGTTATAGTTATATAAAAGTAACACAGAACTGCCCGACTGTCTTCTTCTGATCTTCTGTAAGATCCATTTCAACACTGTTGAAATGGAACACACACAACACGCACATACGCACACACAACATATACGCATCGGCAGAAAAACTCCGATTAAAGAGTCGTTGCGCGAAAGCAGTTACTCACACGGATGCAGTTGTCCGTTGCGACGAAAGTAGTGCATCGGACTGTATTGTTGCATTCGCAGTTCACGACCTTATTTGTAAGGATCTGTGTTAACTAACTCCTTTGTGAAAGCGATAATTCTGTCGTGGATAACTAGCTTCCAAGCTTCCAAATAACGAAAAACGCAGATTGTTCTGACGTTTATTGATTTTTGACCAATTTGACCAATTTTGATACGCAAAGCTTTTTTGAAAGCACTTTGTTATTTGGAAGTTAGTTCACCGCCCACAGGCCACATCCTTTGGAAATAATACAAAGAAACAGAAAAAAAGAAAATAAACAAAGAAAGATTAGAAAAATAAACAAAGAAAAAAAAATACTAAAAAGCTATAAAAAAATACATCGCCCAGTAAGGGCGGTTGGGTGGGTGGGGGTTTCATAAGCATTTCGAAAGAGTTTACCGAACCTTACTCAATTTAACTAGGGTAAACAGTTAGTGAACCGGGAAAATAAACATGTAGGTCTTGCTGGATGGTTGTAGGGGCTAAGTGCCCTTAGGGCTTTCACATCGGCCTCACCCTTCCCATACGGTTGTCTGTCTGCTAGCGTTGTGTGGGCGAAGGGATGGAATTTTCTGTCCTGTAGCTGTACGAAGATGCAGACCTGAGTTTAGGTAGGGTGTGATAGAGAGGGATTCAAGAGCGAGTTAGAGTGTGTGAGAGAGTAAACTAGCCTGTTTACTTGGTTACCTCCAAGGGAGGTCCCTTGTTAGGACATTAATTCTACTTTCAGATTCCGCCTTGGGTCTACTCCAGATTGCCTTGGTACATGATATGTAGAGGTCCCTCGTGGTACCATCTACATATTGAAGTGCCAAGCTTATTTTGAGCATTAATCTTTTCAGATCACTATGGGATGACCAATTTCGTTAGTCTTTGTATGATTTGTTGATTTTGTATGAAACTAATCCTCTTTTCAGGTGCAAGTCAATTTGAAATGTCTTTTGACTTTCCTTGTGAATTTGTATTCTAATATGATTGTTTCAGTTTCAGCTTTTACATACTTATAACTATTTTCATTGTCTGTTTCCGAGTTTTGTTGTCGTTTTGTTCAAAGCTAGGCTGTTTCAGTATGAATTAATCTTTGTATCTGCAGGTATATGTCACCGGGCGGTATCGCGAGACTCGGTTGGTTGGTAATATTCACTGCTAGGTATTCTGAGCTACGAGGCAGGAAGCTGTATCTTTTGGACTTACGGTGGGACATGCAGGTTGGTTCACTTACATTCTTCCACGCTAACTTGGTTTCGATCGAATGTATTTTGAGAAATTAGTCTGATACTTTCGTCTCCCGTGTTTCAACGGTTACACGTTACACGCCGTAAAGTTGCACGCTTTATCGTTGAAAGTAAGTGGTAAAAGTGTAAATATGATCGAGTTTGAGTTTAGCGCCGGCATCTCGCAGTATGGCACGATCTAGTTTCCGGGAGGAACAAACAACACAACGTTATGATGGACTATATAATAATCATTTCAGCTAATGCCGGGAAGAAATGAGAGTGCCGTGACTTGAGGCTGAGACTGAAGAGCCTCGTCCTCGTTGTTGTTAGGATGTAGGATCTGACGGGTTCTCACCCCCGCTTCCAAATTCCAACTTCCAACGTAAGTACATTTGTGTTGAGTTGTAAGTTGTAATGTTTTGTAATGTTAAGGTATTAGAGAAAGACCCTCGCCCCAGAAATAATTAGAAAAACACTTTTAAATCCTGGCAGTTTAGTGCAATTGCCAGGATTTGATTCCAAAGTTTTTGCCTTGACTGTAGTTGACCGCTCTAGCTTAATTGTGGTTAGCACTGGATGGTAACACAATTACCGTAGTTGGTACAAACGTGGCATCCTTGTAAAAAATCGATAATCATTCGTAGCCTGGGATTTTGCTGGTTGAGTTGAGTTGATGATGATTTTTTTTCTGTTTGTTTTGTGCTTTTCTCTTTTGTATGTAAACATCGCTTAATGTTATTGCTTTAAGTCTGCGTTAATGAACGTTAATGGCGATGCATTGTGGACTCCTCACGCGGGTCCGTGCCTCTCCGTCCGTGCCAAAGAAAAATATACTGAATGGTACGTTTGTTGAATTGAATGACTTGTTCCTTATGCTGCTTTGTAGTATGGCTTGCTTATCGCTTCAGTGTCGCTTATCGTGTATTGTCTTATGCTAGCATTTACTGGTTCTATATGACGTGTTCCAGAAAACAAGTTTTGTCTGAATGCTCACATTTTGATTGGCTGGCCCCCTACCTGCAAGTAGTATATTATAGGACAGGACATTGGACGTTAGTCATCGCTCGATGTAAGGCTAGTCGACGTCGCCGTCACCTATATACTGACACTGGCCATCACTGCACTACGATTACGATGAGAAGAGGAGGAGAACGTACTCAGATGTAGTATTTTATACTTTTTTAACATTGGTAATTTGGTCCATACATGTTGTTCACTTCAATGCAACTTTGCTTTGTTCAGCAGTGTCTTACATATAGACATCGATATCAATATTCTATTAGTTACGACCCGATGTACGCTACTGTACTAATTTCAGTGATAGCCGATAGCGGACCTTACGTCCTTTACTGTCGTACATTTAGGCTGTGCAGTGTCCAGTCTGTCTCTTCTAAGAGATATAATGAAGGTACAACGAGGATTCGTGATTCGTGCTATTTGACAATTCGAAGTTTGAGACTGTGATTGCATGGTTAGTTTCATATCGATATAGTATTGTCAGTTAACTTATAGGCGGAATAGTAGCTTTGCTTTTTTCTCGCAGGCCGCAGGTTTTCTTCTCCTTAACACCTAACACCCAATTATCATAGCTATCTTAGAATTGGATGTGTATCGAATTGCCGGAATTGCTTAGCTTGATTCTCGAGTTTATTTACGGTCAAATGCAGCGTCTGTCAGTTTGCCTGTAAATAGTTAATGTTTGATTGTGATTACTTTTAGTTTCAGTCATCGAATCCAATGAAGAAAGGGAAAGGAACAATACCTTCATCTTCAACGTGTCCCCTGTTCCAAAGCCTTCCAGGTGTCCTGCCAGAGCGACCTCCAGATCGAGCGACCCTTATGTGTAAGTCGCTAATCTGCTCATTATTGTACTGTTGTTATCATGGAGGAGTTGTGTACATTGCGTTAGTTGGCTGTATTTTGAGACGTTGTGTTGTTATTGCCAGTCGCCAGACGCACTTTGCATCCTAGCATCTTGAGCGTAAGTATAATCAGTCCCTTGTCAATGTGCCAATTGTGTTTCTGTTGTTAAGTTCGTCATGTTCCACTGCGTTCCCCACACTCGTTTGTACTCTTTAGGATACTTTTTAGTTCGTAACATATCCGCGGAAAGTGCCTTGGTTTGTAAGACTATTAACATCAGAAAACGACAGATCTAGAGTGAAATTAAAACTATGCCACTAGTCATCTTGGTTTGAAACGTTTTATTGATGACGATAACTAGCTAAGGTCGTATTATCGAGCGTGAACATGTGATTTTGTGAATACTACATTACTTAACACGTGTATATAGGCTGAGTGTGAGTGCGAAGTTTTACTTTTCTTTAATTGTTCCGTTTCAACTATTCATTCCTTTAGCGACGGAAAGCCGATCAGCGGTGGTTGTGGCCGGCTGGATTGCTGGATTCTATGTTGTCCTATCTGAATCTACATCAGATAGTTGCCGTTACTATGCTATTCGAAGTTCGAATGCGCTCAACAAGTGTGCCAGTGCCTCACAACCAAGTCCTCAGTGTCTGTCTCGTTTGCGGCCCGTCGCTTGAACTGAACGTATGTTGCTTTTGATGTATACTTCTGTTTACTTGTATGAGGTTCAGCTTAAAGCGAACTATCACCCGGTTTGGGTTTTTTTCATCAAAAATAGTTTGAAAAAAGTTATAAACGAAAATAAACATAAAAACACAAACAAATAAGTGCATCTTGCACAAAAATGTACTCAAACAACCGTATTTTGCGATTTTGTATGGGAAAATTCGCTTTAGGCGATTTGCCGATTTTAATACTAGCACGGCCCTGGAAAAATCGAGGGATGGCCTTTTCAAATTATCACGCACTCCGCAGCATCCAAATGACGAAATGTTGACAAAATATTTTGAATTTGGCTAGTAAAAGTCCAAAAAGACACGGTTTGAAAACGATGGTCAGCGCACGGTTGTTTACTCCTCCTCTTTTTGTATTTTTTTTGTTGAGACCGACCGCTAATTCGCTTTAATCCCGCATCTAAGAAGTGATGTGCGATATTGTTTCTTTAATTGTGAGAAAGTGTCGCAAAGTATTTTCATTTCATTTTTCTCTACTGAATTAGCAGAATGATTTCTTGTTATTCTTCAATCTTCGGTGTATAGTGAGTGACATGTATGGGTAATTCTATACCGCTGAACGCTATGCTAAGCTAAGTTTGAATCGGGAAATATACCGTTAGTCTGCAGTATTATCATATTTGAATATCAGTCGAACATGTTCATTATTACGGGTAGTAATGTCAATGTGTGCATGCCCCAGTCCCCAATTTGCAAATTTGCATTGAATCTTGATCGTGAATATGATCTCATGATCTGTGATCTAAGAATCTTTCGACGTTTATAGTTACTATTTTTTTTGCATTTATGTATTATGTGTAGCTGTGATTTGATAGTATATTTTGATATTAAAAATGTTTGCAGGAGGCGCGAAATCCTGTGACTTAGGAGTTGACAAGCCATGTGCCAGCGCCGTTTTGAAGTGAGGAGGACCGGAGGACGAGAAAGTACTTCTCTCTTTGGTAATAACTTTACACACATTGTTTTTATAAAGTGTCCAGTACTTACATACTTATTAGCTTTTATTACTTTTAAGGTCTGTAATGTATTTATTTATTGAATGATGTATTTCAATTTTTTGTTCCGTGCTGTCTTAACGCACAGTGACAATGAGCTGACAATCTATTGGTATTTGAGCTATGCGTGTATCGTGTTTGGCTGCGCGGCTTTACTGTAAGACACATTTAGAGACGATCTGACCAGTTTTACCTAATTTCCTTTATCTTCAGGCAGGGTGTGCAATCGGAAGGAGATCTGACATCTGACCTGCTGCAGTCGCTTCTATGCGCAGCTTCCGACAAATACATGAACGTAGGCCCCATTTGTTCTGCCTCGAGGCAACTGAACTGGATGCAGAACTGAGAACCACTTCTTGGCTGCAGGTATGTGTTGAATAGTTGAATGGCTTGTTATTTAGTATCCTTTATCTTTTGTGAGCTAGATTGAATAATATATAATAATATAATATTTATTACGCACACAAAAATGTACACGCACAGTTTGTCGATAAAGGATAAAATACACAAAGACATAAAAAGCGAACAAAAAAGAAGTACAACAATATACAGGGAAGCCTACGAATGGGAAAATATTGTCGGATTGCTCTCAATCAAATTCCATTGAATGTATTATGCAACATAAAATTTCATTGAATCGGTAACCGACGAGCTTGCATTATCTTTAAATTTAAAAGATAACGCTTTAAATTAAATTGTCTAATATCAATTGTTCCTATTAATTACGTATTACTAATTAAGAATTTATTCTAGATCGATCTGGTCATCTCTCGTCTCTCGCAATCGGTTGCTATCTCACAGTCTCACCATTAAACAGAAGCGCGTTCGGAATTGCTATGCGAATCGAATGAGTGATAAGTGACCGAACTTCCAACTCTTGAGCGGTACGTTGTTCTTGCCAGTTTAACTTTTGTTATTTTGGGCTCTCGACTGGAAATTGCTGGTTGCTTTTTGTAGTAAGACGAATTAGTATAAATGTGTTTCACCCTAGACATAACTATCTGTGGAATGTTTCAAGATTGATATCGCTTTGCAACCATCGGACTATAGTCGTTACCTCAATTTCGCAATTATGAATTTCACTTTTACTGTCGTGAGCGAATCTAATCAGTTATTCTTTGACTTACGGACTTAATGATTTTTCAACGTTGCAGCACGTTCCTGTTTTGGCCATTAAAAAAGGTTAAGGTTAGACCCTTGCTCTAATTCGAGGAATTGAAATGTGTGATTCTTTTCAGATGCTCGAATACGGTGACCAGTTCCAGTAGCATGATTTTTCTACAGACATCTGCCGATCTACCGTACTATATACTGTATTCGACGATTTTCGGGCCGGAATTGAGGTTAGTATTTGTACAGTACACAGTACACTGTTCATTGTCGCAGATGATGCGTAGGGGTTGATTCCGATGCGCTTTCCGACTTTTTTTCTTTTATTATAATTTGGGAGACGTAAGAATCTGCAATTTTGACTACGATAATGATGCGTCGTCGTCCGGTGTTCCCTTCATTTTTCTGCTAGCTGCGTTTGCCATAGGATGTTGTTAACTAAACACGTGAAAAAAAATCAACAGCTAGAGTTGTGACTTTGACTTAGAACTCTTTAGATGCAGCATTATTTTAATTTGCCAGCGGTAGTTAGAGACAGTTAGAGTTTTCGGTAATCAGCACACTCGGAAGGTTAGTTATGGGTTTGAGAAATTGGAAGCGGTATCTTGTGGTTAGAAAAGTAAGTCAACTTGTAAACGAATAAGGGGATTACCGAAAAATCATGTTTTCGTTGTTTTTCAAATTTTTAGTAAGGATGGGTAAGGAAACAAATTATTGCGTCTTTTCGCTCTTGTTTCCTATTTGAGTAACAAATTATTGCGTCTTTTCGCTCTTGTTTCCTATTTGAGTAACAAATTATTGCGTCTTTTCGCTCTTGTTTCCTATTTGAGTAACAAATTATTGCGTCTTTTCGCTCTTGTTTCCTATTTGAGTAGTATTGCAAGCTTCGTGACAACTCAGTCACGGTAGACACGAAACCTTCTTTTTGACGATGTGCTGAAACATTAGAGATTGAAAGTTTGAAAATTGAAGAAAGAAAGAAAAAGAAAATTGAAAGAAGGAAAAAAGTTTTTTTTTTTGCTTTAAAACTTTCAATATCTAATGTTTCAGCACATCTTCAAAAAGAAGGTTTCGTGTCTACCGTGACTGAGTTGTCACGAAGCTTGCAATACTGTGCAGCGAATACTTACACATACGGTAATTGCGACTGCGCTGTAGCTTAGTGTACATCATTTTAACTCTTTTAGTTAATTTTTAGATTTTGCTTTTAGCTTCAATTACGGCGGTCAATTTGTAATGGTTTTTTTGTTTGCAGTGTGTGGATGGCGAGGCTTCAGGACATCTGCATATGGAGTGTATTTCCTTTATGCAAATCACGGCTTGAAGATCGAGCTCAACATCACTTGTTGAGTGGATTCGACTGTTTTCATCTCCGGTATGTTTATTTATTAATTAACTTATTTATTAAATACGCCGAAAGGTGTGCACCCGAGGATGAAAAACATGTAAACGCAAACAGATGACCGATAAGATTAGCATTGAATTCTGATTTAGTATTGAAAACAGGAAACCAGGCTTTCGATTGGACGGACCTTGAGTCAATGCAGTTGTAGTATACATTGTTCTTGGTTGAACGAAATTTCATGTACTGTATTGATGGAGTATTTAATGAAATATGTTTTAAGTACTGTTTGCCCTCTTGTCTCGAGTCTCGAAGAGCGGATCATTGAAATGCTTCACTTTTAACTCACTTTTCCTTCACTTTAAACTCACTTTTAACCTATAGTTCCACCATGAAACTTATACTTTGCTATAATAGCTGTAAACGCAGCGCGCTTGGTAGGTGGTTTTGTTTGCTGCGAGCTGCCGGAGATTCGGTAGCTTCTGTTAGTTAGTGCCAAACGGTAAACAAGTAATATAATTGTGTTTATTTTATAGGAATAGGAAACGAGGAGAGCGGAAAGCTGTGTGTGGAGGAGGACTTCATGGTACTAGAGAGTTTGAACTAGACCTGAGAGCCTGCGATTACCTTTTACGTGGAGGTTGGCGCTGTTAAATTCATTTGTTCCTTACGATGTTTAGCATGTTTAGTTTATACTTAGAATGAAATGGTCCAACTTGGGCATAATACACGAAAAGGATATTCAGAAGTTATCTTTCAAATGAACACATTTAATATCTTCTCATGTGAGGAAACGTAGGATATGTAGGATCTCATTTTTGATGACTGGGTGAAACATTGTGCATTGAGAATAAGGCGTTTTGTACCCGAGGAGGTGACCCGGCGCACGGCACAGTATATTTATGTATACAGGGAGTCAGCACATTAGACCACTGCGCCACATCGCACAATGTCTAGTTGTTCCGCAGAAATTTATTTCGATACCTACGGCAGGTGCCCAATAGTGCATACGAGACCACGAGAATGAAGAAAGCTCTGTGTGGTTATGTATGTGTGATTGGTAGTGTCATGATCATTTTTGTTTCAGGCGTGTGCTTGTACGTATAACGATCACATACGTTGACGTGTTACGTTGTGGAATACGGGGAACCAGATTGCCGACACCACTCATATACCCTGGCCGTGGTACACATCCGAGATTAATGGTGTGTGTGGTATATCATTTCGTTTAGAGCTTATACGAGTGTTATTTGTTAGCTGTATATTTCGAGTATCTGGCCGCGGTACATCTCTACTTCAGTGTTTTGCTTGGCGACGTACCCACTTTTTGAGTTTAAGGCTGTGCGTGCATGTTCTAGCGACTAGTGCGGGTTTATTTTGTATATGTTTTGGTTGATCAGTTGATCCGTGTAGGCTTAGCGGCATCGTCGCGGTAGCAGTGTCCACAGATTTTCGTCGTTTTCTGCGCATGTATTAGTGCACTGACGAACGACTGACGAACGTGTATTGTTGCTAGCTGATTTGTTTATTATGCTCGGTGTTTATTGTTAGCCCGTTTAGCGTTAGGGATCATTTAATGTGTTGTGAAAGCGAATATAAATTTGTAAATATGAACACTTACGCCTTGCAGGATTTGTTCTGTGCATGTCCGGGCCATATACGCCTTACAGTGCATGACTGTGGCGCGTGGCGCGCCGATGCGCCTACCGTTCCGAGAAGGAAGTCGAGAGGTGAATACTGATATTTGACCATCAAATGGAGGTACACAAGCTTCAGGTGTGTTTGCTATATTTGATGTTTAAAGGGACACGGTCACCGTTTTGACCCTTATGTATACTTTGTGTTTTTATTAACTGCACAGTATGAAAAACATAGTGCTGGAATGGAAAAAAACCTACGAAAAACGCTGTTTTAAGCGAGAAACTCATTGATTTAAAAAGTTGCGTCCGATCCAAGGTCCACCAGTTAGCCATAGAAAACCAAATGTTATAATGCCCGCGAGGTATTCGACCGATTAATTAGTGGAATAACGTTCGTCGAGTCATTATCAGCACGGCCATATGCTGGACATTTACTAGGGTTACGGTGCGTATTGGTTCGAGGACAAAATTTTTCGTCATCATTTTGCTCGCTGTCGCCGCATTTCTTGCAAAACGTTTTCCCAGCACTATGCGTTATAAATTATGAAGATAATAAAAACACAAAGTATACATAAGGGCCAAAACGGTGACCGCGTCCCTTTAATGTTCTCGCTGTATTTTGTGGTTAAGAAGTGCTTCCCTGTATATCACTGAATAGAGCGGAAACGTATCCTACAGTCTGTAGCGCTCGCACAATAGCCTCTAAATTAAGTGGGAAGCCGAATAAGTCAGAGTGTCACTAGCTGTATTACAAGGGTGAATGGTAAATTATTTCATCAGCCTGTTGTTCCTAGGTCTATGTTCGGCTGATATGCCTGAATAAAATAATGTATACTAACTGTAACTACGAGACATTTGGTTAATGTTGTTGAACAACTTTACCAGAGTTGGGCGATGTTTATGTTCTTTGATATTTGGTAATTATTAGGCGTAACGCCTTTCGAGCAAAACATGATAGTATATAACATCTTTTTACTTTTATACAACATCGAAAATCTCCAAACCAAATAAACACGCTGAACAGTCATATGCATAATAAGAATGATGGGTTTAGGCGGGACCTCCGTTTTTTCTATACGTTCTTGCTCACGCGTTTTTAAATTTATGTTGTTGCTTTTTTTAAATTGTTCTACAGTTAAACGTTTATGATATGATATTCTTTGTAGAAATGGTGTCTTCGTGAGTTGGACCTTGGACCTTGGAGCGGACGCACGAAAACGTGCCCACGTGTGCCAGCCAGTACACGGGACTGATTTGCTCTGGATTCTAGGTATTCTACTATTCATTAAGGTTACTACTGTGAATATTATGCAATACATAATTTATTTCGTTCTTTCTTTGAAGCTTGCACAATCCGTCTTACACCCACCAAAATTCAAAAAATAAAGTGCGCGTTATAATAAACGGTATCCAATGTAGTAAGCTGTTTATCAAATCTGCAATATAGATAGGGTGACTTGTTCATTTCTTCTTCGCTTGTGCTTGTGGTTGTAGTAAAGATCCTCATATGTTACTTAAAGCGAATTAGCGGTCGGTCTCAACAAAAAATACAAAAAGAGGAGGAGTAGGCAGTAGGCACCCGTGCGTTGATCACCGTTTTTCAAACCGTGCGCGTTTGGAATTTTACTAGCCAAATTCAAAATATTTTGTCAACATTTCGTCATTTGGATGCTGCGGAGTGTGTGATCATTTGAAAAGGCCATCCCTCGATTTTTCCAGGGCCGTGCTAGTATTAAAATCGGCAAATCGCTGAAAGCGAATTTTCCCATACAAAATCGCAAAAAATGGTTGTTTGAGAACATTTGAGAACATTTTTGTGCAAGATGCACTTATTTGTTTGTGTTTTCATGTTTATTTCGTTTATAACTTTTTTCAAACTATTTTTGGTGAAAAATCCCCAAACCGGGTGGTATTTCGCTTTAAATTGGATAGGTCTTAGTGCGTATACGAAAGTGTAACTGGGGTTATGCGTGTTTGCTGTGCTTTTCTTGGTTCTGTGAAACATTGAATATTTGCTGTTCGAATTCAGCCACAATAAGACAAGAGTAGCATTAAATAAGGGTTGCGGTAGGTGCCGTAGGTACAGTACGGTATTTATGCTATGGGGCTGCCTGATCCCAAATTCATGCATGTTTTGTGTGTAGGTATGGGCTAGCGCTAGCTTTAGTTATGTTGCTTTTGACTTTTGATTAGTTCATAGTTTTAAATTCCAAATATGAAACTTGCTATTGATGTGAGTGTCAGTGCATCGGAAATTGCAATGAGCATTCGCACATATGAATCGATATAGCATAAGACATAATCAACATATTGTTATGTTATTTGTAGATTTGTTGATGGTTATAACATATATTGCAACGGATTTATAAAAATGATTTATAAAAGTTTATCTTTCAGTGCAGTCAGATGACAAATGGACGGAAGAATGTGGACATGTACGCAGACAAATACGCATTTAAGTTGTCAAATAGAGGTTGGTGTATTGCTGTACCATTCTTTAAAGCGAAATACCGGCCGGTTTTTGAAACGCATCTCAAGTACTTGCACGTTGCACTCCCATGCATTTATGCAAAGTGGGGTGTAGTTTTTATTCTAAATTTTGCTCATTTGCATATGCTGCATAAGAAAGCAGGTGTACGCAATGCGTTTCAAAAACCGGCCGGTATTTCGCTTTAGCTATTGAAGTTGTGAGGTGTTTGAGTTTGATGTCATTCCGAATCACTCACTGTATGTAGTGTTTTACGAGCTACCGTATTTAACTATTTAGCTACCTTTGTAGTTTCGTAGTGTAGATGATGTGTAAAGGGGATGGGGAAACGGGCGCGCTGTTTGTGGGAAGTGTCGTTTCGCTGAACATATCACATTATGTTATAATCATTTAACTATTCGTATATTTCTGTTATGTTATCAACCAGAGAGTGATAGTAACCTTATAACGCGTTTATTCCTGTAGAAGCGTTAGTGCGCGCATTTATTTGGCCGCGTTTGCCACGCTGTTGCATCCTTGTAGAAGAAGGCTATAGGAGTAATAGCAGTACCACTGCGTACTTTACGTTTTGGCAAAAGTACCATATAAGGCAGATGCAGTGAACATGGTAGCTTGGTATTACGTACAAATATACAACTGGTCCAAAAGTTTCCGTATACAGTATGCCCCACTTACAACCTACGGCTACAAGTGACCAATTATCTGTTTCCAATTATTTGTACGTAGCGTATCTTCTCATTATGCACCTAATAGAAATGGATTCAGCCAGCAAACGAAAATTAGCCAAACACACTTTCTTGTTGCACTGTTAGACGCTAGCAAGCAAACAATTGCGTTAAGGATGTCAAGAGTTACTGAGTTACACTAAGGTTTATTGTATCGGTGATTAATGCAAACAAAAACAATCATTGTAACCGTTTGTAGTTGTTTTCAGCCCGTGATAAGCAATCTCCGTCTTCTGGTTGAATAGTCGACTTACGACGCGAGGAAGATCAGGACTTCATGTATGTAGAAGAGATCTTGCAGCAAAAGGATTGGACAATCGATATTTGATATCTGGTAAGTGTTTAATAACCCTCCCTCTGAAGTAATTTGACTTGTGCGCAATGCGTGTTCGCTTTTTATTCCTCTGCACATGGGATCATGATCATAAAGTTAAACGTGGTGGTCTTTATGTGTCTCTACTTATATGTGTGATTTTGGCACTTGGCACTACTGTACATCCGAACCTTTTTGCCACTTGTTCTTTGTTGCAAGTTGCATTGATGCGGTGCACAGTGCAGAGTGATTTCAAATCTCCTTTACTACTTTGTCGCTTGCATTCTTGGGCGTGACTTTACTAACCACTAGAACTAGCGTAGCTTTCGAGTAACTAGATGCCTAATCAGCCTTCTTTGTGCTCAACAACTTCAAGGACATTTTGTTGAAAAAATTTTCCCGTGCGTTGACGAATATAGCAAAATTTGGTATAGAAAATTTGACCATAGCGAAGAAGCAAAGTTCCTCTGTGTGTGGTGTGCTTTTCACGATTTCCTGAAACATTGTATGTCTGACACTGCTTTAACAGCTCTACATTTATGAAAAGTCAATTATAGATCTTACTATGTCCTATTGTCCTATATAGCCTATAGCCATAGTACCGATTCTGCTCTGTTGCCTATATTAGACATTTTATCGTTATGATCGTTACATTTACCTTAACATACTTATTTATTTAGACAGTGAATCGGTCCGATTCCTACTGGTCTATGGCCAAGAAGCCTGCAACAGCTGTCGGTTCTGTAGTTCTGTTGCGGGGCCAGAACTACATAGCTCCAGACTCCAGCCGTTTCATGAGGTGGGTCCCTTGTTTTCCTTGGCTTATATCGGGATGTGACGATACGAGCATCTGATTTGACGTTATAGAATGTGTATTACATGTTTTAGGTATTGTTTCGTGGTGAAGTTAAATGGTAGCAGCCGAATAGCATTGCGAAGACGAAGAGCTAGTATTAATTGGCACGATGAGAGTATATTCAAGTAAATAGAGGTAGGTAGATAAAAAGCTGGCCGTGTATGTTACTTACAAATCACCGCGTATGTTAGTCGTTCTGTGCTGTGTCATGGGTCTATGAGGTATTATGATGGGATGTGGCAAAACATTACATTTTACATTCAATGTACTTTAGCGAACGAGGCGACGGTGTATTTCTTCTGGACTCCCCGTACAATCAACTTTCTTTCATTGGCTACTAACGTTGAACGTGATCATGTCAGAAGCCTGTGTTTATTTTCCCTCAGATCTATCTTCAACGACAACTCTGCATAGTTTAAGGTAAGAGATGATTCGATTCCATTGTTTTATATTAACTGGCTTCTCGATGTCCTTTTGCCTAGTTCAGTTTCAAAGCGGTGGGTGCTACACATTGCCCCCGGTTCGCAACAGTATTACATGCGAAGTGAAGTTTGCTGTTTGTACGAGTAGACCAGAATAGACTTCAGTTTTCATAACAAAACACATAGAATAAACATGATTTGCTAAGCCTCTGACAGACTCTGACTGTTTTGTTTTGTTTGGAAGAAAGAAAGAAAAAAAGAGTGTTTTGGATAACATAGCGTTTGCATCCTTATGGTAAGGGATGCATTTAATAACTTTATTGACGTCTTCATAGTTTTACGGTACAGTTAGAATAAGCGAATTTTGTCAATGTTTTCTTTTCAGGTACGAATAGTGCACACTGCACAACATACTTGGTTCCCAAATGTGCATATTCTACCAGCTAGTGGTTCTCCTATTTTGGCTAGCAGTCTACTTTCCACTGCACCATAATCCGGTGTCGCTCAGAAGTTCAGAAGCCTGCTCTCTGATTTACATGGTGAGTATTTGAGTTCTAAGCCCATTTTTATGAGCAGTCTATTTAGACGGATTACGTACTTGTACTGTTTCTCATTATTGTTTTATTTTACTACTCTTGTCTGATGTGTCAAGGTTAACTATTTACTATGCCAAATGCGCTAACGAAGCTTTGTTCAAAGTCATTAGACAATTAGGCGTCATCTGCATGTTTGCATTCTTACAGTAGGATTTCAATATGTATTGCGATATCAAAACTTTCCATGATTTCATTTTATCAAGAATAGTTGTAGGTCGAACAAAATCTGGCAGCTGTAATAAATAGTAGTTTGCAGATGCCCAGGATACGAAATAAGACCAAAGGAGTATCGATACAATCACAGAGACTGGATTTTGGACTGTTGGATACGGAGCCTAAACGACACCAATCTGCATGCTAGACGACAGCCGACGGCCTAAGCATTTTAAGCCTCGCTTTTTTGTGTGTCGTGTTTTTGGACTTGCTTTTGCGGGGGCGGGGAAGTCAGGGCCTTTGGCCGGGGAAGCCCAGTATTTAGACCAGCTCCCCAAAGCCCTGGCGACTTGCGGTACGGTACGACCGGGACATGATTCTTTATGAAGTGGGGAAATTGGGAATCGCGCTGGGGTAGATGCATGGTACATGGTACCATGCGACTGGGGAAGAGTTGCGGGGGAACTGGCCAGTTGGAGAAAACGCGTGGGAACTGTAGTCCGTATCTTCCCCGTTGATATGGGACATGCTAACGGGCTCCGGGAAAAATTGGCTTGCGGGAAAGTTACGGTCTGCTTGACTTGCGGTACGATGTTGGGAAAGGGGTTGGGCACTTGGTTGGAGGGAGCCTGGTGTAAATGAAAATTCGGGGAAATACCATGGCGTTTTGTTGAGGTACCAACACCCGGGTAATCGATAAGTTATGCTCTTAAAACTGTACCAGCTTATCGAAGTAGCAAAGTAAACGAGACCATTTTCCGGAAAACGTTTGGGGATCAAACTGCTTCGTTGAGTACGTGCAGTGGGTAGAACTGAATGGTATCTAAAAGGGATCCAGATTTGGATTCAGAACTGTCGTACCCAATCTTGTTCAGGTGCTACGGTGTAAGGGAAATCTCCCTTTACCATGGCTCCTGGTGGGGTAAAAGCGAAGCTTATCAGTGTGTACGACACGCTTGTGGGAGAACTCTCCCGCTGTATACTGTTCCACTGCACGGTTTGAGCGTTTTTCACTGCACCATAGATAATATTGCGGTTTCGTAACATGCGATAGGGGGGACGCGAAACGTTAATAAATTGCAATATATGCGCAACCGCCGCAACTATACGCCACGATTACTGGGTTACGGTAGTTTACGGTTATGTAAGGTATGCCGGGCCCGGGTAGCTTGAGCGAGTCGCGTGTCATATTACGAAATGGCAGCAGTGGGTTGTTTACAGGTATAGCGGCGGTAGGTTTTAAGTCTCTATCACAGTATAACATAGCCGGTAGGACATTTCCCTGCTTTACATATATGGCGGTGACACTACTATATCATACACCGGTCCTTTTTACGATAAGACGTGTTCTTTCAGCTTACTTTTACAGTGACCTGCTTTAGCTGGTCATTTCATCCTTTTAATAAATTATTATCACCCTGAGTATGTTTTGTTCTTGACTTTGGACTGGTTAGTGTATTTTTATATATAAATGTTCGTGGTCCGTGATTTAAAATTTAAACGTAATCGATTCCAACTACGTTCACGGCACAGTGAATGTGAATGATGTGACCTGGCCACCCGCCCGCGCCCCTGTAGCGCCGAGCCATGTTCCTGAGGCAATATTCACCAACACACAGGGACTTCTCCTTAGGCTCACCAGCGCTCTGAATCACTTCTGCTCTCGCACTCTTCCTTTTTTTCTGGGGGGGGGGGGGGGGGGCAGGGAGGACTCTCTGCGTGTTGGTGAATACGGCCTCAGTGTTACCAGCGGTCCTGTAATCTCCGCGATGGTGGACCCTGTTGTCATCTAATAGTACCCCACATCGTCTAACTTCACACGCGGCATAGTATTTAATATACACATGTCTACGTCTGCAGTGTGACTGCGTAAGAAGTGGCGCACACCGCCGCTCCCAAAATGCTCTCTTTCACAAATATACAGGAAAAAAATAACAGGGAAAAGTAGAAGCACAAGGTCTTAGTAATTAGATTAGTCCTTGACGTCCATACACTGAATAGGCCAGTTATCTGAGTCTCCCTCCGAACAGGTACGGTAAACCTGAAATACCTGGTGTAGAATTTTTGGCTAGTTTATAGCTAGTGATAAGAATCGTAGTTGATCCCGAAGGAAGCATCCTGTGCCGGTGCAAAACTGATATGCTTCGCTGATATGATCACAGTACGACACAGCTACGCCCAAGCGTGGTGCATTTCCAGCAGCTACGACACTGGGGCAGGGGCACCATATGCCCGGAAGTAACTGTCGCTGCTCTTCACTGCCTAAGATATTGGAAACCATTTTCGATCGGAGCAATATCAAAGCTCCTATGAGGAAACTTGTTTACACAGTTAAGTATATCTGTTTTAAACATATCTAGGCACAGTTGTTGTATAGTGAATTTGCAGCAACCGACGGTTTTCGCTTTAGTTGTGCACGAAACATATAAATTATATTTTCATGATTACGTTAATTCATGGTCACTTACCGTGACGGCACACACTTGCCCAGCCCTTCCTCTCTGACCTCTTACATCTGCATTCACTACGCGATACGGCGTGACAGATCCTGCGAAGTCACTGGAACGAGGAACCGTAGTCGATCGTCGTTTATTCAATGCTTCAGCATTTCTTTCGCCTCTACAGGAAAACCGCCAATCACACGAGCGGGATCATATCCTTGAACTTTTCCTAAATACATAACGCAATCGTTGCAACTTAACGTAGGCCCTATGAATTATTATGCACGGGTATTACTAGTTACTAACTCCAATAACGAGGTTGAAGAAGTAGTTCCATTTATAGATTCTTACAGTGTACGGTGCATAGCCAAAAAAAACTACTCAGAAGACTAGAAACTAATGAAAGAAAACAATAGGAAAAAGTGACCATATGCCAGCGGTGCAAAATAAAACGGTTATATACAAAAATAGCTTATATGCAACTTCTATACATTCCAGCTCTACACTACACATGCCATCCGACAATCTCATTGACATTGTCCGTTTGTTAAATCGTATTGCTTGAATAAAGAGTTATATATATAATTCGAAAAAAAATCTCATCGCACCGTTGTCAACTACAATGGCCAAGTTCTTACACCCATTCGTGTTAGCCATATCCGTTACGGTTTCGTTCTGTTCTTCCACTTCGTTCCGCCTTTCACATAATTCATATTGGTACGTCGCTACTTGTCAGCAGTCGCATAGCTCCATATCCGGTATATCGTGTCAGAATACCTCAATTTATGTCAAATTTACCTCTCATAGCCTCATACATTTTCAAGGTATCCAAGAAAATCCCTTATGTACACGATACGTGTCCATCAAACTCATGGGCACGAAAAGCTCAGTCCTACTTAGAAGCACTCAAGTTATAGCTTGATTTACCAATATTGTTCGGCGCCTGCATTATTCGAATTGGTAGTATCCTTCCGGCCCGTCCATATTCTGGCTCTGGGAGCGTATGCAGATTTGTATGTAGTTTTGTATTTGTACGTATGTAGTTTTGCGTCCAGTTTCGACTAGTCACTTTCATGAAATTTGGTTCATTAGTAAAAAATAACAGGCGACGATGAATGTACTTCAGTGAAGTAAAGCAATCTAATCAACCACAATACAATATCATGTTTTCCATCAGGCACAAGAAGCTAGAAACTCACCTATAATTAGAGATTACAGTCCAGTTCACGCAACTGTCTCGCACACTTGTGGCTGCATTCCCACGCAACTACTGCTACACGGATGTCTGGTTCGCTGGTGGACCCACTTTTGCGAAACGGGCAACAATACTGAAAATTAGTACATATACACTCTGAAATCTGAATAACATCGAAATATCTGAAGTGTACTATAGGGTACTTAAGAATTTTATTCAAAATATTACGGACGGTATTTTGTACGCAACATACGCATCTATGTTTTACATAAGTGTCTCTCTTTTAAACACGCATTGTGGCAATCTCTACAGTATCCTAAGCCTAAGGGATCTCAAAAATCACGTTGTAAAATCGCATGCGATCACGATCTTGTATCTTTTTTTTGCGAGCAGCATCGTATATCGAATACGTATCATTCAGAAAACCTAACTTTGAATGTATTCAGTGTATTTGCGTATTCTCCACTCCTTGGGGCAGCTGCCTTCTCCGTGTTTCTACGTAGTTTAGACGTTGTTTTTGTTTTGTGCGTCAGGTCAAGTAGTCAACGTCGATTCATTCGATTCTGCAAGAAGCTGAATGATTAAAGAGAAATGCCGGTTTTTGAAACGCATCTCAAGCACTTGCATTCCTATGCATTTATGCAAAGTGGGGTCTAATTGGGGTCTAGTTTTTGTTTTAATGTTTGCTCATTTGCATATGTTGCATAAGAAAGCAGGTGTACGCAATGCATTTCAACAACCGGCCGGTATTTCGCTTTAACTTTTTACAACCAGTTTTCTTATTCACACAAAATCACCCATACACTCTCATCACAAGGCATTCCAACACGTTCATATAATAATTGAGCTTTGCATCTAAAGCGTGACAAATGATGACTTCCCTCGGCAGGCTAGTGTTATTAGTGGAAAACAGCTGTATAAATGCTGACTAGATCCAGAGTTTGAGTAGGTTATTTTCAGAGAGAAAAAAAACAAGAATCTGGCAGGAATCGAACCGTGGACCAATCGGTTGGTAGTAGCAAGATATCAAATCCACTTGACCACATGGGAACCAACTCAATGGCCGCTCTTCAAGCTGATGGAAGTTCTGTTGCATCAGTACCAAATCACGGATCAGCGAATTGTTTCAAGCGGAGAACTAAAAGTAATAATTCATAATTATCTACCATAAGCACAACTTAAAATAATCGAAAAAAATGGTAAAATCTATAAACGAAACAGAACATAGCACTCTCATCCTACTTTTTTTGTCTTTTGCAAGCATTATATATGTAAATAACTTAGCTAGCGTACTTCAGCCCTCGATAAAGTTCGCTCATTTCGTTTTTGCCTCCTAGGTCAAGCACGAATTTATTG